>JAHDVE020011475.1:0-59971 GCA_022606495.2 Halesus radiatus | reverse complement strand
GGCGGTCCAGAGAAACTCAGTTTTTGACGGATTCAACTTCAGTCTATTTGAGGTCATCCAGCGAGTTATTGCTTCTAGACACTCATCTATGCGAGTTTTTAGTCTGTCTATTTCTTCTGGTAAGCAGTAGAAATAAACTTGCTGGTCGTCAGCATAGCAGTGGGATTGAAGACCAAACGATTCTATTATTTTAGCTACATAATTTGTGAAAATGATGAACAGCAGAGGGCCCAGAACGGACCCCTGGGGTACTCCAGATGAAAGGGTTGCATATTTTGATTGGTTTTGCCCCATCTTCACTGCTTGTAAACGATTGGTTAAATACGATATCAGCCAATTCTTAACGCCACCGTTTAAACCAAAGGATTCTTCTAAACGTGTAATAAGGAAATCGTGGTCAATCGTATCAAAAGCAGCACTCATGTCTAAGACTGAAATAAGTGCCAGCTTACCCGACTCTATGGCCAGAGTCATATCCGACAAAACGCGTAGTAATCCAGTTTCCGTTGAGTGGAACCTTCTGTATCCATAATATAATTATAACATATAACCGTTCCTTATTCTATTTGCGTGGAAATTTTTATGTATTACTGGTGTTAAAAAAACGTTTTCAAATTTCATTTACTACATATTTTAAAAATAAAATGGATTCCTTCCGAATAATATTTTTATACAAGTATGTATGAACAAATGGTCAAGAAAAAGTGTAAGAAATCTCTGACACAACTGCAGAATTTTTTTTTTCCGATTTTTTGTTTGTGTTTTAACCAACATATTATGTGTTTTAACCTACATATTATGTGTTTTAACCTACATATTATGTGTTTTAACCTACATATTATGTGTTTTAACCTACATATTATGTGTTTTAACCTACATATTATGTCTTTTAACCTACACATTATGTGTTTTAACCTACATATTATGTGTTTTAACCTACATATTATGTGTTTTAACCTACATATTATGTGTTTTAACCTACATATTATGTGTTTTAACCTACATATTATGTGTTTTAACCTACATATTATGTGTTTTAACCGACATATTATGTGTTTTAACCTACATATTATGAGTTTTAACCTACATATTATGTGTTTTAACCTACATATTATGAGTTTTAACCTACATATTATGTGTGTTTAACCTATATATACTCGAATGTAGGTATAAATAGATACCAATGCAATACATGCATTGATGCACTTGTATGTAGAACGTTTCAAAACAAGCAGTACCTACGCGAATGCGTTTGCGTAATGCGTACCAGTAAAAAACTATATTGTGGATGTCAGAAGTACCGCCATAGTCCGGTTGCAAACAAAAGTATAAATTCGGCAAAGAGAAACAATTTATTGGTGTAGAACGATTGTGATATAAAAAATATCAACAAATTTATGAAAAATATGCTTTTCGGACTACATAGACTGCACGCCTCTGGTTCCAACTAATTAAAAGTGTTTAGTTATTCAGTTTTCTAACATACGCTTTAGATTGCTCGGGCATATAGAGCGAACAAACCAAGAAGTGTAAGGGGAATATATGACGCGAATGGGAATGGAATAAGAAGCCGGGGACATCCGAGGAAGACATGGCACGATCGAGTTATTCAAATAATTGACTCGGGCCATATCAGAAGTCGCAATAACAGAAGAAAATGTATGAGACGTTGTATGAATATGAATGAAGCAAGGAGTGTATGCCAATATCGAGTTGTTTGCAGGTTCGTCCTTTCTGCCTACCCCTGCGGGAAAACGGCGTGATGGTTATTTAGGTAGTTAGTTATATAAGATATAATGAAAAATATTCCTAATGAATGAAGACTGTTTTCGTATGGTAATGGAGTAACCGTATATTTTGAAATCCTTCTATAATTAGCATCTCAATCATAGCAATCTGTCAGCTTTCTTTGTTGGGTAAAATATTATGAAATGTTCCTACCTGTTATAGGTATAGTACAATCATTTCGTAATGGCTCTCCGCCAATCACTATTAGAATATGGTATTATCGGATGGGGCAGTGCTAATGATAATATTCTTAATTTACTCATTAGAACACCAAAGGCCATCATGAACATTATACTTAAAGTCCCTGTAAGAACTAGCACTGACGAAATCTTCAACAAACTTAACATTATGTCAATAAAACAATTATACCCTAAAACAATACTACTTTACATTCATAAATACACAAAACAAGAAATAACAACAATCAGACATATTAGAAGCTCTAGATCTCAGAATAAAAACATACAACAAGGAACCACAAACACAACATTTGGACAAAAAACTTCTTATCCTATGGTACTAAACTCTACAACAAAATTCCACCATCCTTTAAAAGTCATAAATTTAAAAATCGAATAAAACACTGGATACGTTGCATAGAAAGATCTGAAATAGAAAATATATTAACACCGAAACCACTCAACTGCACTTAAAACACCTCACCTTTCATCAAGGACATCTATTTAATATAATGTAATTTCATATTTTGTAGATGAAATCCTCAGTACGGGAAACCCCATTATTTGTTATTTTGTTACAAAAAAGGAATTATTATTATTATTTAAAAGAGATTCTTACTTGTCCAGTGGTGTACTCTCTAAGAACTCACTGATGAAGGTAGTGCCGACCAATGAAATGTGAAGGTTCACAGATTCTTACTTGTCCAGTGGTGTACTCTGTAAGAACTCACTAATGAAGGTAGTGCCGACCAATGAAATGTGAAGGTTCACAGATTCTTACTTGTCCAGTGGTGTACTCTGTAAGAACTCACTAATGAAGGTAGTGCCGACCAATGAAATGTGAAGGTTCACAGATTCTTACTTGTCCAGTGGTGTACTCTGTAAGAACTCACTAATGAAGGTAGTGCCGACCAATGAAATGTGAAGGTTCAAAGATTCTTACGTGTCCAGTGGTGTACTCTGTAAGAACTCACTAATGAAGATAGTGCCGACCAATGAAATGTGAAGGTTCACAGATTCTTACTTTTCCAGTGGTGTACTCTGTAAGAACTCACTGATGAAGGTAGTGCCGACCAATGAAATGTGAAGGTTCACAGATTCTTACTTATCCAGTGGTGTACTCTGTAAGAACTCACTGATGAAGGTAGAGCCAGTGCTAATGGATACATAACACTGGTACAGTACCAACCTTCTGTATAACAAATTGTATAGTATTCCACATCGTGCACAGTTTACACTGTACAGTGTCCAAGGTACAGTGATACACAACCCTTTTAACCGGAGGAAAATTAATCAATTTTCAATATTTTTGCGGACCGCAAGGGGTAAGGTTCCCACAGCTTGACATAGTTAATTTTGCAGTCGATGGGTCGCTAGCGTAGATATATATTTTTACACCGTACAAACGGTCCAACTGACCTGAGCCAGTAGGTATATAGGTACCCAATACATAAAAAAATAACTATGTACCTACCTAAAATATCGCATTTCATAATATTTAGGTGATATATAAAAATTTATTAAAAAAATGTTTTTTATATTTAGAGTATTCGAATAAATGTTATTTATTTTGTAAAACGGTAATAATTTAATAAAGCAATCATTGGAAGTACACCAAGGGCCGGTTTTATAACCATCCGTTCGTAACACTTGACACCATTTTTAACTAATATTTGGTCTACCGCACGAATTCGCCGTTTTATAAACGTTCGTCAGATTACCCTTCGTTTCACAATTTGTCAGCCCGATGATCGCTTATTTGAAACCGTTCACTATTTTAATTAAAAAGACAATATATATTTTGCACCTGTGCAAATGGATTTCTCATCGACTAGCGACAGTGATTACGTGCGAATGGTAATTATTAAAAAAAAACGGACGGATAACGGTTGGTTAACGAAACCGTACATTACGTATCAGAAATTTGGTGGTTCATTTATAAAACTGGCCCTAAAGCGCCCGAAAAGCGAAAAATTTCTGAAAAAATTTTCTTTCACAAATCACAAATTTTAAAGAGCATGTGCAAACTTGTAATTTTGGGTAACTAGTTTAAAATATTGATGAGAAAAAAAAATGTCGCGTTACTGTAATTAGCGGTATTTTGTAAAACAGAACGGAAACCGTTAAATATTTTGATCATAGCACAAGAAAATCCGAACGATTTTTCCAAAAATATCACTTCTATGTTTTCAGAAAAAAACATTCGTTCATGTACCCATAAAATTAAACTTAAAAATATTATTTATTAATATAGCGCTTATGCTTTTTCTAGACCCAAGGTAAAACTAATAAATTAATGGCGTTGATTTTTTGTTATTTTATTTATCCAATAGAGAATTTTAGTTTATAAAAAAAAATATGTATCAATAAAAACCTTCAAACTTAAATTCAGGAATATATTTTTTGAAGTTCGTTTTCAAGGTTAAACTAATTCTCAAAGCTTGAATTATTTTAACGCCACCAAAACGGGCTGAATCCAGTCGGAGGTGTGCGTGACGCCATCTCTACAGTACGATACCCGTCAGAAGGACAATTTGGATGGCAACTTTTTTTTTTTCAATAAGGAATTAAAGTACATTTGTTTTTTAAATTGATAAAGTTAAAATTAAAAAATTGACTCAATTTCCCTATTGGGCTGCATGAAAATCCCTCTAGCCGCACGAAATGGGATCTCGGGCAACATGCAGCCCGTTCACCGCGGGTTGTGCATCACTGCTATAGTAGGTAGGTGCCCAGTCATAGAGTTGTAACAGTCAGGAATCTGAAGCCCAGTCGGCGTTCGTGTTCGTGTCAGTAAGTGAACTGTCGAACTCATTCAACCAGCAGGAATTAACGTCTCATTGACCCAAGTTTCCCAACAAGGGGCAGACTGGTAAGAAGAATGTTTTATGTTCAATCCCCCAAGTAGTATCCACGGTACCCAGTAGAGGTGGGCGTTTCAGTTTCATTTTCAAAATAACCGAAACCGTTTCGGTTTCTCAAAATAAACGGTTTCTAGAAACCGTTTAAAAATAACGTAATTTTTTTTTCATATACATAAATATAAAATAAATAAAAGTTATCGTCTGTTATAATTACGTTGAATGATAAAAAGTAATATATGTAGGTTGTTTAGATAATATAAATCATAGGCTTCATGGCTTCCTATTAAAAATATATATATGAACTTACCAAAATGTGAGGACGGGGTTGGGGTCAACTTTAGCGATAATTTAAAATAAAGTCAATCACAAATAAGGCCACAAAAGTATGCACACACTCTGATAATATTATATACTTCAATTATAATAACGGCCAACTGAGATTCAATATTAGTACTACAGCATTCATTTATATTATTATTACATCACTTTATTTTTGGGTTAAATATTTTAAGTTAACTATTTCTATGAGTTTTAAAAGATTCAAAATTTAGTAGACAGGTTACTTTTTTTGAAATGTCTAACGATTGTTTTAAATTTATTGGTTGTATCTGAAACAATTTTTAACGCATCTTGAACAATTAAGTTTATTTTATGTGCATAAAAGCCAAAGTGTTTCCACTTGAGAATGTCATTTATAGTACCCTTGATGTTAGATGCATTATCGGACACAACAACTAGCACCTTTCCACCTAACTCCCACTTTTCCAAGATCCTTTTTAATTCTTTAGCCAACTCTACACTTGTGTGGGGCCCGCTAAAAGAGGCACAACCAAGTAAAACGGTTTGAAAAACCAAGTAAAAAGTGTGCCGTTATAGCCATGTAGCTCTCGGTCGTGGAAGAAGACCAAAGATCTGTAGTTAAACAAACACTCGTTGCCTCAGTTTTTAACAAGTCTACAACTTTAAGAACACATTTATCGTAATGCAATGACAACAAATTATTTGACACATATTTTCTGCTGGGTAAAGTGTATGATGGAATTACACCAGCTATCAATTTGACGAAACCGCTATCTTCAACCATGCTGAAGGGTTGAAGATCTTCTATAAAGTGGCCCATAACCAAATCGTCAATTTGTTTTTTTTTCCTGCGAACTAATGTTTTTTGGAATAAAAGGCATAATATTTTGCTGTGTCGTTTTTCCAAGAGAAAAACCTGAAGTGCTGGCTATGACCTGTGATTTTTCAACTGGCTGAGCTGATAATTCAGAAGCACTCACACTCACACTTGTTTGATCACTTTCGGTTATAGTTTGACTAGCCACTCTAGCCAGCGGAAGAATCACATTTTGCCGACCGGAGATTTCCGAATTGAACAAAGTTAAATGTACTAGGGGATGTTTTCTCTTTAGGTGTATTTTCAAATTAGACACAGTAGATTTAAATGAAATGCGCGTCTTACATATATTATACTAGGCAAAATCATCCCCAACAGTTTCGAAATGTGTCCATAGAACACTAACCTTTCTGCGTTTATGCGACGACATCATAGAAGTAGGTAAAATAGTCTTGATATAATAATAACAAAAAATTATAAAACTGAACGACGGCACTTGTCAATGTTCGCGTTAATACAATTTTTCGCATACTAAACTGACAAAATGTTCAAATATTAAATCTCCCCAAATAATATACTTTATGACTGCATGTATGGATTGAAAAAGGAATCTTCCAGAATGATCTAAAAATCGAAACAATAATAAGCAATCCTTGTTCTTGCGTATTCCGATATCACCTAAAATGTGGCACTGAACAATCGAAGATTTTTATTTTCCCGGTGCCATATTTGATATTACCAAAATGCTCTGGCCCTTTTTGGAAAGATAATATTGATTATCTGCAACATTTTATTATTATTACTTACTTGAGACACGCCATAAACAGATCTGTCGGCTTTTTTGTAAACATTCAGGTTTGAATTACCTAGCCAGATTAAGTAAAGGCGAATAGTAAAAATTTGAACGTTTTGTTTAATGAGCCACAATTCACTACGGTAAATAGTTTAACCTTTTTTCTACGTTACTAACATTAGCTGGTGGTGGTTCATTATATTGTATTTCATGAACAGTCTCTTTTTACTTCAGAGATGGATTGCACTCGATGAAGTACGTACCCACGAAAGGAAAAGATATCGCATCAAAAGGAACCGTGTTTGCTTGAGAATATATTTTTTTATCACTAGTGGGTCTGCCGTTTCTGTACATTACAATCATTACAATTTTTTTTCTTCTAGTCTAAAAAACACTTACATTCTTCTTTCAAGTCTAGATACCCCGGCTGATATTATACGCGAATATACGGCATTTATTACTACGCTAACTAATTAACCATCATGCTTTTTCTCAGCAGGGATAGGCAGAGAGGATAGACCGCCACACAACTCTGTCTCGGTATAGACTCCTTGCTTCATTCACATTCATATATCGTATTATAACCTACTCCAGTATGTATTTGCTTCACTTGATTATGTCATATATTCTTCGGGTGTCCCCGACTTCTTATACCATTATCTTCCACGCCATATATTCTCTTTATACCTCTCTTCGGTCATCCGTTCAACGTGCCCAAAACATCTAAGAGTCCTTTCTCAATCTTAACAATTACGAAGAAAATAGTTATCATTCCCATAATTTAAATTCATAACCATGAAAGATAAAAATAATACCATGGTTGTAGGACAAATTGATTTTGCTAGATTAGTACTTATCTGCAGTTCTGAAATACTAAAACAACAAAAAAACAGCTAAAATCCTTATAAAATTATTTTTAGAAGTTGATGTCCACGAAAAATTAAGGTAAAAAGTAGCTCCCAAACTCGAAAACGTTGGAAACCATTCTATCGTGATTATTAAACCACAACATTTCGCGGTGAACGATGCGGCGAAAGCGTTTGTTTGCAACGGGTCACGGCAAATATCGCATGGCGTTGCAGTCGGGCGTTTAATTTTATCGAAGCCGTTTTTCGAAGCCGTTTTTCGAATAAGCGTTTCACGAGAAAGCGTTTTACAAGAAAGCGTTACGGCATTTCGCGTTTAGCGTTGCGGGCGGGCGTTGCGGGAGGGCGTTACATTTTTTAAAGCGTTTTGCCGCAACGGTCAGAAACGGGGTGTCGGGAAAAAGCGTTTCACGCGAAAGCGTTCGTTTTCAAACGGTTTACGACGGTTACGAGTTTAGTAAATGTTGCGGGGAGCTGTTTTAAATGTTTCGTGCGTAATTCTGAAGCGAATTATCCTCTACTGGAATCATTTCGCGCGGGTTTATTGGAGACGTAGTTACAGATTTTTTAAAACGGTTTTTCTAAAATCCTCGAAACGGTTGCAACCGTTTCCTAACTTAAACGCTTTCATAAAAACGGTTTTACGTTTTTTTACTCACCTCTAGTACCCAGCCCTGTGCCTGTTTTATCAATCAGTTATTTGCTCGTGGCTTTGAACCCATTGATTGCTGTCAGTGCCAGGGCCGCTGAATTATTTCGGACGACAGTCTGCGGGTGAAGAGCGCCCCGATGATAGCCAACTATCAATAGGATGGGGTATACTCGTACATGTCAGAAATAGATTATACACAGTAGTAGTCGGTACCGCTTAGACCCCTTCGAGGAAAGCAATCTTCCCAAAAAGCCTTCCATGCTGTTCTTATTCTACCGGTATTTCAATGGAAGATGATCTGAGGAACTAGCGTCATCGATCCCTTCGGCTCCGGTGCACAGTCGGTAAACACGCCAAACGCGCCCCTAACATTTGTACTCGGTTGACATTTGTAACATGAGAACGGGTCACTTCTACGACTCGTTCTCGTGTTCAACAGCTCGGGTGTGGAACGATCTGTCGGCCTCCGTGTTTCCTCCCTCCTACAACATAGCATCATTGCCATCAGCAAGTGCCGCTAGCACATAAAACACAGTTGGCAATACTTAGAAATAAAAATAAATAAAAGCCCTAGAGTAGCAATAGGCAGCCCGCTCGCTGTGGAGAAGATTATCTCCACATTTATGCACCTCTAACCACAGTTGACACCGGAAGAGGGAGAAATGTTCCCTGGCACTGTACACAAAAATACGATATGTATCTGTTTTAATCAACCATTTTTGCGAAACTTGGCTGCGTGCTCAGGAGAACAATCGGGTGACATTTACCACATGGACTGAGTTCGATAATTACAGCGGATACATTAGTTACCTTTCAGAGCATGTTTTGTTTGGAGTCTTGGAAATTACTCATTCGTTCCTGTCTTATTTCAACCATTCTGTATACTTTATAGTACGGGACAAATGTACACACAAATATGGTCAAAGGGAGCCAGTCTAGGTATTTATAATTGTATTCTTAATCAATAAATAAACATGTTTTCCATGCAACACGTGTTAAATTAATTCTCTAGAAAAAGATCTCACGATTAGTTCCAAGACGTTTTATAGGTTGTAGGGTACAAAGTATCTACCCACCTACCTATATAATATAATGTAATATTTATTTTTTGATAATTATTTGACCAGTTTCGCTTAAAATAGCACAGTTTGTTCTTATTAGTGCCGGGAAGGTTTAGAGAGTAGTTTGAATGAACTCCAATAGGTAAAACTGTTGCTATTACGTTTTAAACTTAGTATGTAAAAAACATAGAACCCGTCATGTTCTATTGAGGTTATCCCATAAATACACCACTCTGGTTAGCCACAGATTACATATTCCAAAGGATAAGGTTTGTTTGGGTAGAATATTTTCAAAATGAAAAGCACAAGTAGGATACCTACCACCTACTTAAGATCTTTATTGTTTAGATACATTTTGAAAAAATAATTGTTTGGAATGAAATGAAATTTTCAAATAAATGTTTTTTTTTTAATTTACAATTGACATTGATCATCAAATATTAGTGATTTATTTAAATGATGCTTCTGGACGTCATTCACGGGAAACGTATTATCATCATTCGTATTATCATGTCTTTCTCCTCGTTAGAGAAACTGAATGAGAGGGAAAGACGCAAAATTCAAATACAAAACAACAATTTTAAAAGTGACGTCTAATCTAAAACAACCAAATTTTTAATAAATTTCATTATACTGAAAGCTCGAAAAATTAAGAGACAAGTAGGGAGAAAGTTCACCTCATGTGAAGAAAAAAAATTAAAAAAAGAAAATCTATTGAAATTTTACTTGTTTTTATTTACACTTGTTTAAACGCCCAGAGGGCTTTTCCACAATAGAACATCTTTTTGAAAAATTGGAATATTTTAATAATGAGAAATAATAGAAATAATGTTTTGTTTCAAACCATTAATAAATTTATTTGTTTAAACAACTATTTAATAAATAAATACTCGTATCCATTTTGTTGTAGCTATGTTGTTTCTTGATATTGTTTGATTTTCTATTTTCCAATATAAAATAATAATTTTCTTTATTTGAATATTTAAAAAAAATTTGTTTATTTGTACATATATAATAATTTTGTTTATTTGTATATATGTAATTATTTTTGCATTAAATACCCAATTATTTACCTCGCTCATAACATATCGTTATGTTTTTATAGTGTGTCATTATTTTTTAGTAAAGATTGTATCCTGACGAGAGAATCATTGGTTTCGAAACATATATATATTTATTTATTAAATAGTGGTTTAAACTAAATCATTTTTATTGTTTAATTTATAGTGACGATACAAAGTGAATTTGCAAAGAAACTAGAATTGTAACTTCAGAGATTTTTACTAACCGGGCGACTACTAGGTATAAAGCCGATAGGCTAATTTATTTTAAAAAATGTTTCTATAGATGAAACAAAAGATGTTCCACTCCTTACTACCCTAATCCTTGCTCCCCGCTGGCCGCTATGGGCCCCCTTCACCGGACTGGAGCATATCTCTCCATCGTCACGCCATCTCACGCTCTGCTGGGCTGAGCGGTGTGCGCTACCAAAAGTCCACTACACACTGCACACTGCAATACCCTACACACTAGCAGTTAGTAGCAGCTATCCACTCGTACAGTTTATAACCTCCACTCTACCGGACTAGCACCGCAGCACCCTTCTGTAGCGAATAGCGAGTAGCCGTAGCCACTTCACTCGTGGTCACTAGTCAACTATATAATAGCATTTTATTTTATTTTACGTGGATGATAAATAACATGTTATTATGCTGGACATAAATAAGGAACTCCAGTACAAGTTTTTATTTTTTATTTTTTTAATCGTTAATGACGTTCAAACAAAAATATCAGTATATTTCTTTTTTTTTTCTAAATGCTGTTTCATAGTGAAAATAATTTTCAAAGTTTCTATTTTAAAAAGCCCGCAAAAACGCTCCAAATCTATGGCCGGTTGGTTTTGAACAGTTTTGAGGTTGGAATGTCAAATGTCAAAACAAGGATGAGCTTTAACGTATATAATTTTATATTCTATTCACAGTAAACCATAACTAAACATAAGTAAGAAAATTATTTAACTTTTTAGAAGCTTTAACTCAAAGAATAATGATAATATTGAGCATTAACATTATGATAATATCCGTATTGATAATTGGTTTGATCACGAATACTCTAATTTCTTTCATTAATAATAGTTCCTTATATAGAACAACAATTGTAGAGTTTAAAGTCAAACAAATTAACTTTAAATTTCGCAAAATTAAAAAAAAATGCATATTTAAAATACAAAAGTAAATCGATAAATAAATATTTCCATACTAATCCAAAATGCGCCCGCGACATCAGATGTTCCAAATTCAATTGTACCCACATAACAAGGTGTTTCGATGAGGTGATTTTTTCTTCACTTTTAAATGCCGGTTTATAATTTCCACGTACGAGTATATAAAGTTAAATTCAGAATCGGCGTTCGCTGATCTATATGAATCTATGTATTCTTCACTGGCGTTCCCTATTACCCTAATCCAATACCCACTGTTTTAGACAAGAGATGAATTATTTTATTACAAAAAACCGCACGATTGATTAACAATTTAAAATGTGATGTAATTAATGTGGTGGATTATTTTGATTATTTTTTGAATGTGTATTGTGATGTAAATTGCTTAATGATTTAAATAATAAAAATAAATAAATTCCACCTTTATTTTGGCCCGAACCGGTTTCAGCCTACCATGGTCCAATAAAACTTAAGTAAGTTTCAATGACCTTTAATAAATCATTCTTATTGAAATTCCATCTAATAATTTATTTACTTACCGGTCTTACTCGGGATTATTGTTTTTTTTTTGGAATGAAGTTATGAAGTTGTGAATCCTTGATTTGTCGTTTGGGTACCACAATTGATTTGACAGCGAAAGTAATTCCTCGTGACGACTATTACTATCTCTAAACAAAGAAATAACTTGAAAATTTTATTACATTCCAAACATTTATTTTTTCAAAATATATCTAAATAATAAAGTTCTTAAATAGGTACCTACTTGTGTTTTCCATTTTGAAAATATTCCAAACAAACAAAACTTCCTTTTTTGAATATGTAATCTATGGCTAACCAGAGTGGTATATATATATGGGCTAACCTCAATACAACATGGCTGGTTCAATATCTTTCATACTAATTTTAAAACGTTATAGCAACAGTTTTACAGATTGGATTTCATTCAAACTACTTTCTAAACCTTTCCGGCACTAGTAAGAACAAACTGTGGTATTTTCAGCGAAACCGATTGAGTAATTTTCGAGAAAATCGAGGACAGAGAGACAGACAAACAGTAATTTTTATACATAGAAATTGATTCAAATGTATTTTCTTACAATTTTCGAAAAGTGACCTTACTGGAGTAGCTACCCCGTTCTTAGTTCACATTGTACATGTAGTTGAATTTACATGCTAATGTAACATAATAGCATTATTTGATTAGTTAGAATTAAAAATATAAATACTAATTGATTAATTTAATTGACCTCGCGAAGGAGATTTCAGAGCTTTTGTTACATCCCAATAGACGGGGTCTGTTAATAATTATCCTGTTGAAATTTCTTTTTTAAATTTGAGCAGTGCATCATTCCAATCTGCGCCATTATCATTCGTATGGTTTTTAATTAATTTTTTTTATTGACTGCCTCCATGGTCCATGGGTAAGACTCTCGACTACGAATCCGAAGGTCGCGGGTTCAAATCCCGGCGTGCGCAAGTAAATTTTATTTAATTAATTTGTGCTGCTTCACAATTAATTCACTTAAAAACAATATATTCTATATTTGCGCACGTTCTAGAGTGGAAGATACTCTCAGTATCGCCCTGGTGAAAGACCACCATTCAGAATTGAAACGTTGCTTGAAATGGCTTTTAGTCGTGTTTGGTAACCAGATCTGAATATCCAGGTATTTTCCCACTTTTCTCTTCCCCCCCCAATGCCTTCAGCCTGACAACATTCCCCAATTGGGAATGCCAGAGTCTCACTGACTCCAGGCGGTTGGGAGCAGTTGGGACTCTTGTGGGGTATTCATATAAACAAAAAAATATTAATTTACGCCCATTGCAGGATTTTACATGGATATTTACAAATAATATTGAGAAGGTACATATGTATTATAATAGATGATATAAAAAGAAACGTTTCAAATAGTTTCAAATAACCAAGCTCTCTGCTCTATGAAAAAAACTGTATTAATGCATGGTCACACGAGTACTGCAACATTGATGTACCAATCCTATCAAAACACCCAAGTATTTGTTCCTCAGATGTTGAATCGAGTACAATAGGACGCTGAAGTTGAATTGTAACGATACAATTATAGGTACTGTCTTGTAACTGTCCTACCAGGTATACTCGTGTGAAGATAAATCAAACATAGCAATTATATTGAAACAAGTTCTGGAAGGTGGGCAGAGGAATACGAGTATATTCTATACCTAATCGAGAACACAAAAAATCTCATCTTAAAATAATCATGAAATTGTTTCGCAGATTGGACAGAATTCATACGGTATTCATAAGTGCTTATAAATCCTTAGATAAGCAGAATTGAAGAATCGCCACTCAGTCGTGTTCTGGACCATCTGAAATATAATGTTGGTATTCAAATCTCTTGTGATTTTGTCGGTAATGTGGCATATTCGTAAATAATTAAAATCATAAAGTTTCACAATCCATGACTGGCAGATTAAAACCCGGTGTTTTGCTGCATTTTGGCATTGCACACCTCCGCGCTGTTAAAACCCGGTGTTTTGCTACATTTTGGCATTGCGCACCTCCGCGCTGTTAAAAACCGGTGTTTTGCTGCATTTTGGCATTACACACCTCCGCGCTGTTAAAACAAAACACTTTTGAAAACACGTAAAAAGGACAAAGTATGTTCATCGCGGTACTAATTGAATTGTACCCTCTTTTGCGTATGATGGGAATTTACCATTTCTACTATTTGCGAATACACGAATGCCGTAGAAATGAGACCTCCGAGGCGAATGTGTGGTAAAACCATATATGATCGTGTGAAAAATATTGACATTCGTAAAGAATGCAAGGCTGGTGTAAGCGTAATGAGTAAGATTAAGAAAGGGACGCTTAGATGGTTTGGGTATATAGAGCGAATGAACGAATAAAGAAGTATAAGAAGAATATATGACGCGAATGTAAATGGAAGAAGCCAGGGACGCCCGAGGAAGACATGGCACGATCTAGTTAATCAAATATTTGAGTCGGGCCATGTCAGAAGTCGGAATAATAGAAGAGAATGTATGAATGTGAGTGAAGCGAGAAGTGTATGCCAAGATCGATTTGTTTGGCGGTCCGTCCTTTCTGCATACCCCTGCGGGAAAACAGCGTGATGGTTAGTTAGTTAGTTAGTTAATTAGCGAATACACGCCGATTAACATAGGACTCTAGGACATTAATACAGTAAGGTACATTGATACCAGGGAGATCAATTTTCAAACCGAAAAAGCCATATAAACCGTTGTAGTACCATAGAGTAATCTATGGATAATACCGTACCTAGTTGTTGGTTAGCTGAAAAAGCCATATAAACCGTTGTAGTACCATAGAGTAATCTATGGATAATACCGTACCTAGTTGTTGGTTCCCCAGCAACCGCCGCCATTGGCTAGAGTCACGTCGCACCTCCACCCGTCTGAGCCAGTCCCCCTCCCCGGCTCTGGCCGACACGCTGAACAAGTTGTTAACATTCTGCCACTTGACGGACGTGATCGTAGATAAGGCCTACGCGTTTACTGCTTTTCAAATTTGACGAGGGAAAATTATGGAAAGTAAGAAGGTTAATTGAATTAATACCGCGCACCTACCCTATTCCCATCGCCGAGTCTCAGAACGTCATTCGTAATATTCACCGATCAAAACTGAGAATTAATGAAGAACTCCGTTCACCTCTATCACATTTCTGGACCGCTATTCTTATATAAACTTCTTGGTTAACTGCGGAATTCCGGAGAGACATAAATCCTAAACAGATTGTAATCCTAAAGAGATTATTTGAAAACTGAAATTGATGAAATATGTTCAAGGTTTTGTACCAAACTTTTAAAAACAATTAAATCATATTATAATATTTTTTAATACATTTTTATTTCAATTTTAAATAGCATAAATAAGACTTTTAAAATTACGTTTTGTAAAAGGGAACCTTCCTAACTAGATAGTAATGACCTGTTTATTCCGTCACTACTTCTAAAAGTGACATTTGCCGTCTGCATTTGTATTTCCTTTAATAATCGTAGAGCTTGATAGCTAATAATGTTTAAAGTTGATAATAACGTACTTGGTAATATTGTAACTTACTTAATATTGAGTTATTGTGTTGTTCAAAGTACGCAAATATTGATATTTTAATGAACGTCATTTGCTGAATGACACCTGACAGCTGTCATTCGAGCGAACCTGAACCGCAGTTACGCAAGAAGTCTTTAAGAATAAGGAAAAGGATAAGGAATATTCCTTAAAAATAACGGGAGTAGACCTCCTGGGCGCTTCTCAAAGCTAACGAAAAATAAACCAAACCCAGATAAAACAAATGTTGCTCGCTTATTTAATTCGTCGAATGCACCAACCAATATTAGTTTAACTGTATGTCATTAATCGTTCATTAATAAATTACTTTGTATTCACCACTTTATTAATCACCATTCATATATATTGTAATATATAGAATTCTATATATTCCTGATGACGAAAGCATCGCTTCGAAACACGTTGATATGTATATATTAATAAAGTGGTGAATACAAAATATATTTTGATTAATTTATTAATAATGACGTCACAAAGTGAATACCAATCCTTTGGAGAAATTATATTCATTAATTATTAACATCTGCATGGCATATTATATAACGTTATTGTAATTTTAATTACAAATTGAAAAACTACGCAGGCGCTACTTTGTCAGTTTAATGCTTAGCGAAAGATGAAGGTTAATGCATGGAAAATTAAAAAACCTCGGAGATTGCACAATTGAACCAAATTTTAACTTAGCGGTGCGACACGGGATGATTTTTCTCTAGTCTTCCGATATATTGCTTTATGCTATAGTATTTACTTCCCGCGTAATAAATAATGTAGGTACCTTTATAATGAACCTATTAAATTGCCCGTAATATGTTTAATATCTTAATTTTTAATAATTTTAATAATTTAGCGCACTTGAGGTGAACCTTCACAAAACTGCGCTATAGAAATTAACTCTTATTATTATCTCTTTATAATGGACCTAATTAAATTGCCCGTAATATGTTTAATATCTCTTTATAATGGACCTAATTAAATTGCCCGTAATATGTTTAATATCTCTTTATAATGGACCTAATTAAATTGCCCGTAATATGTTTAATATCTCTTTATAATGGAACTAATTAAATTGCCCGTAATATGTTTAATATCTCTTTATAATGGACCTAATTAAATTGCCCGTAATATGTTTAATATCTCTTTATAATGGACCTAATTAAATTGCCCGTAATATGTTTAATATCTCTTTATAATGGACCTAATTAAATTGCCCATGATATGTTTGATATCTCTTTATAATGGGACGTATATGTCTACAGACAGATTTTCTGCATGGTAACTAATTCCTGCATTAGAATATCGGACGCCGGACGTGGACACAGCAGTCGCAGAAGTTAAGGCAATAATACTTTGAAGTACTTACTAAATTAGATTAGGGCGATTTGTCCAATATCCAGAAAGAAAAAAAGGGTAGAAATGTAGGAATGGTCAGATGGCCGGAACAGGGGGAGAGGGGAAGGAGGGGTGTGAACCAACATAGAAACTAATTCTATTAATTTGTGATACACAGCATGAAAGATTTATGACCAAAGACAGCAATTTCTCGACCTTTGGGTAGAGCGGAAATCGCATTGGTCCTGGGTCAAAACCCGGAGGAAACAATGTTTTTGTTAGTATCACGTTCAGCTTTTAGGTAGCAACCCAATTACTTAATTTTTTTTTTTTTGGTTTGAGAGTACGCAAATAATATTGGTATACAGCACATGCCTATTTGCAACAAACGACTTTTTATTAACCTATATACATGTACTCGAGAACATCGTGTCGTCATACAAACAAAAATATGTAAGAATAAAATAATACAGTTTTTGTCTTCTCGTTTGTTTCTGAAGCGTATTATCTAAAGTAGAATTTGATTGTCCTTTGTTGCCTCGGTCCATCCACCGACAGCTGTGTGTGACTAGACTGACCAGACTGCGAGGATTAGCGCTGGACAGCGGGTGCCCTCCACCCGCTACGTTGGCCTAACGAATATAACCCCAGCTAATTTAGGGACTGTTTACGTAAATCCTATTACACATTGATACAAACATCAGATGCACGTTGCAATATATTGACCCCTTTATCGAGATTGATTTAAGTAGATTACCGTCTCGATACAACGTGAAATATGTACCTACTTACTCACGTCCGTTGTTGGCGTAATTAAATAGGACTTAAGAATCTCACGGCCAATAGCTGCTACCTCCTTCTTATTGAGCTAAGGCTTTCCATATGCTTTTATTGACACTATAGACACATATCTCTCCGCCTCCGCACAATTTCTATCTTGTACCCTCCATTACCTTAGTGAGCGGGCTTAAATATAAGATTGCCATCAACAAGTGCCGCTAGAAAATAAAAGAAAGTTTACAATTCTTTGAAATAAAAATATAAATGTCACAGTTAGAATTATTTTATTGAAACTTTTCACTTGTTTGTACTGAGACGGTCTCGGTCGCTAGCGTATCTATTTATCTTCTGTTTCTTATTTTCATTGAGAGTTATTGATGTTATTTCCAATAAGTTGTAACACCTTTCTATTGACATTAACTATGAATCTACTTACTTTACTACACCGCATTATGTTTGCAGACTTGTATCTTCAGGAATATAATAATAATTATCTTGTATTATCTTCTTTTTTATAACAAATAATGTTATCCTCACTGGGATTTCCCGTGCTGAGGATTTCATTTACAAAACATTAGATTACATTATATTAAATTGATTTGCTTGATGATAAAAAATAAAAATAATTCTAATGTGAGGTGTTTTAAGTGCAGTTGAGTGGTTTCGGTGTTAGTCCGTATTTGGTGTTAATATATTTTCTATTTCAAATCTCCCTATGTAACGTATCCAGTGTTTTATTTGATTTTTAAATGTATTATGGCTGTAGTGATTTGTAAAGAATGGTGTGATTTTGTTGTGGACTTAAGTACCATAGTATAAGAAATTTTAGGAAGTTTCCTAGAAAAGGTTTTCAGCGTCTTAAGAATCGTAATAATATATTTTACAATTCTCAGTATCAAAGGGAATACGAGGAAAATGTTTTCATAAAAACTCGTAATCTAGACAATAATCGTTCATGCCATTCCTGTTGAAATATTATTAAGACAAATATTCTCAATGGAGAGGTTGGTACGCATATTTTCTTTATAAGGACAATGATAACAAATACAATAACAAGCAGTTAGGCTTAGGCACCGATATGTTAGGTAGATCGCAATTTGACGAGTGACAATTGAAATATCCCCGGTCATTCCCATCGCCAAAGAATCCGTTTAGTCACATTTCTTTCGGCGGAGACTCTTTACTCTTCGAGAGGTCCACAACTCGAGGTATTTCAGCCTCGTTTGTCGGCAGCCTGAGTCATCTCCCCACAAAGCCACCGCTGCATTGTGTTGAAAGGTATACACCAGATATTATAACGTACCTTACTCCGGAGTTTGCTTGCACAGGCGCTAAATCCTTTTCGCCCACATTTGCGCAAAACGCACACAGATTTAGGAAGGGAAAGTCAATATTTTCACAGGATGAAGGGTCATTTGTTTAGGACGAAGGGTAAATAGGCCGCAACCCTTTTTACCGGACATGTGAGACTTGGGACTGGCTTCATTGCAACAATGCCCTCGTAATCCTCTTGCCAAAAACCGACAAAACAATGGATATTTTAAATTCGTGATCGACTGTCAAATCGAAGAATTTGTTAAAACGACCAAAGGAACTCATCGATGGATTAAAACCAAGATATTGTAACTCCGTGGCACAAACCATACCTGGAAATACCAATGTAAATATCCTTGGAATGATATAAGTAAGAGATGCCATAATTATACACATAAACCTTTTTGGTCAGTCAAGTCTGATTACGAATAGTAAGTCCATAACCAATTTTTAGCAAAACTTTGAGACCAATATTTTGGCGTATTATTTTGACATAAAAAATAACAAGAGAGCCACTGACGAAAGATAAAATAAACTAATAGATTTGTTTTTTGTATGGACAAGATTTGAAGAATGGAGAAATGGAATTGGCTGAGTAAGAATATCGCCCTCGGTGCGTTTAACTTGTAGTGTGGCCGCTGTTGGAGGTAAAATAAGATGAATCATCAATTAGGGGATGACAGACGACCGCTCCAGCCCCCCCCCCCCCTCCCCACCCTTCTGCGAGAGATAAATAATTTACAGGAACTACTATAGACAATAGACACGGAGGATTACCTGTTAGAAGTTAGAAGTAAGTAGCAGAGGATAGGGAACTTCGGGAACTAGGAATAGCAATAGGAAACAAGATCGATTTGATTGAATCTGGTGTCCAGTCATGCATAACTGTCGTTTTAACTTGGATAGGTACTTTTTAACCATCAATTATGGGTTTTGAGACGTGGCGACAGCATTTTATCAATGGAGGATAGGTAGGTACTAAAGAATATTATTCCACGTGGAGTCTAGTCAGCCTAGTCAGCCTACTCACCCTAGTCAGCCTAGTCAGCCTAGTCAGCCTAGTCACCCTACTCACCCTACTCACCCTACTCACCATACTCACCCTACTCCCTTCAGCCTACGTCAGTGGTCGTCAAACTTTTTGCCAAATATGTACATAACAACGATTAAAAAAAAAATTGAGAGCCAAATCTGTTAATTAATTTAGTAAACCTTTATTATAATTTTAGACCTACGGGTACACTGAATAAAACTTGATTTCGTACTTAATAATGATTTTATTTATTGATAAAAAATAGTATAAAAGTAAGGTATCCATAAATTTAAATCAAGACAATGACTGACAAACACTTATGCGAATAATGTTCTTGCATCTCCTTGGAAAGCTTGAGTATGTATTCAGGTTTGTGAATTGTTATTTTTAATTTTAGGCACGATTCCGGGTTCTCATCAATAAGACGACTTCTCAGTTTTCTCTTGATAAAATGCATGCTTGAAAAATATTGTTCGCGTGAATATGTAGAACCAAAAAGGAAAAGTAGAGCAAACGAGAGTTTTTTCAGCTAATCATAAGAGTCATACTATTCCAGGGGTTAACATGATCATGTCTTCCTTCTCCAGGTCTTTCAAAGCAGACCACTTGTGGTGTGAACTAAGTTCACATTTGTTCCCTCTCCATTATTTCCAAATCAACATAAAGAAGTTCAAATTTAGAGCTCCATAATTCCTTGTTTTTTTTTTAATCCAGCAATTGTATTTCAAAGTTACCAATGTCAATGCCAAAAGCAGAAAATTTCGAATCTGTTATCATAGCATTAAGAGGGTTTTCGACACATGCTAAGGTCGCTCTACTGTTTTTAAATTCCTGAAACCTGCTGAGAAATGCTTCCCTCATATTTAAAATGGTTGTTTTGAAATAGTGTTTGTCAATGGAGGAATTATTTTCTTGGCGATGCTTCAGCAGGATCGGAAAGTGAAACAAATTGAAGACAAAAACACCTATTGGATGTGCAGCTGAATTGAGAATATGACAACTTTATTCTTCAGGAAGGTACCTATGAAAGGCGCCGACGATTTACAGACACAATTTGCTCCGACCATTGTAGACAAGACTGTAGCGCCTGCTCGTGGATTTTTGTGCCAGAGCCGCACTTAAGGGGCCAAAGAGCCGCACTTTGCCGACCTCTGGCCTAGGTAGTAGGCGAGATTGGTAAATAAGTATATGCGACTAGACAAATGTAACGGTTTCTCACATCATTTTATATATTTAGAATGAATTATAGCGTCCCTCTATAAAGCACATGTCGTGGGTACGATTCCGATTCATCTTTGATACTAAAACCAGCCATAGTTCTGTAACTTCATTAACAACCTAATTGGCAGCCCTGCCATCCTCGCCACTATTAAATTAAATGTACCGACGAATTGCAAATTGCAACATTTTTCTGCAACACTTACACAACCGCCCTTGAGGTGATTTTCTCACGAAAACGGCGCTATAGAAATAATCCATTTATTATTATTAACTATAAGTCTCATTCAGGCAAAAAGTTTGGAGATATTATTGATATATTTGCTGACTCCATTTATACAGTAAAGCGTTATCTATACCAGCACTTTGATGAATCCTACAATATGTAGTATTGTAGCTTGGATAATGTTGCGTTAATGATTTGTGTTATAATATTATTTTAGTTTTCTATTTTATGTCACTGTACTAACTAACTAACTAACTAACCATCACGCCGTTTCTCCGCAGGGGTAGGCAGAGAGGACAGACTGCCAAACAACTCGATCTTTGCATATACTTCTTGTTTCATTCACATTCATACAACGTCTCATACATTCTCTTCTGTTATTCCGACTTCTGACATGGCCCGACTCGAGTATTTGATTCACTTGATCGTGCCATGTCTTCCTCGAGCGTCCCCGGCTTCTTCTTCCATTCACATTCGCGTCATATATTCTCCTTACACTCCTCTCTTCGTTCATTCGCTCTACATGCCCAAACCATCTAAGCGTCCCTTTCTTGATCTTGCTCACTTCGCTTACATCAGCCTTGCATTCTTTACGAATCTTAACATTTTTCACTCGATCATACATGGTTTAACACACATTCGTCTCAGAGATCTCATTTCTACAGCATTCAGTCTAGTTTCATCCTTCCTTTGCCAGTTTCATTGCAATTTAAGAAAATAATTGTTCATTACTTTACGGTTTAAGATCTCTATGTACTTATAATTTTGATAGCCCTTTATATTATCTTCTAAAATCCATGTAAAAGTCTATATGGGCGTACAATTAAATGAATAAATAAATCATCTATCAAAATATGATAATTACCTAATTATTGGCATTTCTCCGCAGAAGGTTTGATAAGTTTGATTGAATTGGTGGACCTTGAATGTAAGAAAGATATTATACGAGTATATCGTATTGTAATTTTTTTTTGTGTACAGTGCCACGGAACATTTCTCTCTCTTCCTGTGTCAACTGTGTTTAGAGATGCATAAATGTAGAGATAATCTTCCCTACCCAGTGAGCGTGCTGCCTATTGCTACTGTAGGGCTTTTATTTATTTTTTTATTTCAAAGAATTGTAAACTGTGTTTAATGTGCTACCAGCACTTGCAACCTTATATTTAAGCTCGTTCACTAAAGTAATGGATGGTATAAGATGGGCGGAGACGGAGGGGGTCGGTACTGGGGATCCAGCGACCGAGGTTGGAGATGGAGGGATTTGAATTCGATTTTAATTAGGAGTAAAATGTTTTGGCTAAATCTGTTATTTGTTTTCGAAGTGGAGGATGTAAGAAAGAGAACATGAATAAAAACATGTCTATCTATTGATATTTCGATCTAAAACCACGGTGCTCTAATTTACTTTTAGTAGTATTGTATTTCATATTTTAAACAATAATATTGTATGTGGTTTGTTCCAGCCCCGAAGCTGCCGCCCCCGCCCTTGGAGTACGGTGGGCCGGGCATGGATCGCGCGCCCTGCATTAGCCTGCAGCCCTCCGCCCTCCTCACCAACTCCCTCCTCAACATCAACAACACCGGCAGGACCAACTTCACCAATAAACAGCTCACCGAGCTCGAGAAGGAGTTCCACTTCAACAAATACCTGACCCGCGCGAGACGCATCGAGATCGCGTCCGCCTTGCAGCTCAACGAGACGCAAGTCAAGATCTGGTTCCAGAACAGAAGAATGAAGCAGAAGAAGAGGATTAAGGAAGGGCTGGTGGTGTCTGCCGAGGGGTCGGCTGGTTCTCCCGCGGGGGCGGCGCCGGGAGACCAGACCATCGGAGGGGGTTCTAGTGAAAACAGCAGAGAATCTAATTGAAGTCGCTAAATGTTGATCAACACCAACGCGTGACGGGACTGTGACAATCTGTATAAAACTTGTAAATACTTCTCACCCTACCGTGACAATATTGAGATTCTTTCGGACGTTCTAAGTGCAAACCTTCAGCTGTGCTGTAGATAATATCAACGCGTTATGTTAACGACAAAATTAAATTATGGACGGTGAAATAGAAACAATGAAGGTGAAGTGGATTAAGATAAAACGTTAACATATTTTAGTTTTTTTTTGTATCATGAATAATATTTATAAAAAAATGAACTAAGTGTAGTCTGGTGGCTATATTATTAAAATACTGTGACAGATTCTGTTGTATTTAGGTAATTTATTTAAATAGCTGCATTTTTGTTTTTTTTTTCTAAGAGAGATATAGATTTTATTATTTTGTGTTTTCCCTTAATTTTATCACCGAGATTCTTAATAATTAAGGCAAATAATTAATATTATGTCTGTACATTTTCAATTGTGAAGGCTAGTAGAATTTACTTTACGCAATGCACTATTTATATGTTAATACATAGTTTTCTCCATGCTCAAAATATGTTTAGGTGAAAAAACAAATAATAATGTCTGTAAGAAGAATTAGTAGCCTAATTTAGTACATATTATAAACAATAACTGAATATTGGGTAACTTTTTCAAATGAAATTTAAAAATCCGCGTCTGTCGGTTTTTTCAAATAATTTAAATTTTAAGTTTTAAAAGAAATAATTTGATAAAACAGATTTCTTTTGGGAAAGTTTTTTTAAAAACTTTTGATAAAATATTTAAGTCCCTCGATACCTGCTTCATCACCTCATCCATCATCGAGTCATCAAGTCCTCAAAATCAAATTTGATAATTTTATTTAATATTGAAGATAATCCAACAAATATAAAGGTATTGATTTTCAACTCGATATGGATTTTAAAAGCGCGTTATCTTTAAGAAACTTGAAAACAGTGCAAGTAGTTATGTACCTGCGCCTACGCGGGTAGTCTAAATAAAACGTATTAATATTGTGTTGGATCAGAGAGCCCTGATAATATCTATGATAAGCAATAATAATGAACTATTCTAGGTATCGTGATATTGGTAGCAGCTAGAACTATTGGGTAGGCATGTTTATGGCACTTTCAAAAGTGTTCGATTACTAGAAGCAAATGTCTCGTATTTTCAGACGGGCGTAACGTGTAAAACTAATATGGTCATAGAAAAAAAAGATAATTATTTTTAACGTAAACAAAGAGAAAATGTACCTACATTTTTTTCAATCGTATTTCTGCGAAAGAAGGAAGGGGATGAGTTCCAATAAGTTGCAACAAAATGAGTGCACTTAACTTTTTACTCTCGCTGTGTTATTCAAAATGTCCTTTGTTTCAATCTTTCCTTGCGAGATGCGTGAATGCAAATAAGGTAGAAATATGACAATACCAATAGTTTCTGACATTTCCCATACATTGCGGTGACAACATGCTAACTAGCTCGCTCTATTTGTACGAATTGGTTTTGTCATACATTTTAATAAATTTTATGTGAAATTTATTCAATAAACTATTGACATCGAAAATACAAAAAATAAATATTACGTAACCTACTTATATAATATGATTTTATTCCTTTTTTGCTCATAAATGAAAAAATAGAGGTAATAAGGTTTTGTACTAACAGTTATTAGTCTCACTGCTCGACGCTACCTAATTAAAAACTAGTTAATGTAGTCATCTCCCCTTTCTCTTGGCGCACACTTGTCTGTTTGTGGTTACCAGTTCCCTGTCTAGTGCAGGGATACTTTATATATTACCTACCTGTGTACCTTCGTTTCTTATGTACACATTATTTCTAAAGATTTATTGTTTGTTTGATTTCCTTCCATTTATGACAAAGAACATATAAAATGTAAAAACCGCATTGAAGTCAGTGATTTAACAAAAGACTTAAGTCTATAATTTGTGAGACCGTTTTTTCTTGGCACCAGAATCAGATTTTCCTTTATTATCAAAAGCGTCTGATACAGCGATGTCATGCGATAATGTGCTCTAAGGAAAGCAACTTTAAGGCTCATTATCGCATAACATTTCCGTGTCAGATGGAACCTTGTTATTCCGAGGGGTCAATTTGTCACATGTCATACATGAGAACGGGTCGCTTCTACGACTCGTTCTTGTGTTCAACAGCTCGGCTGTAGAATGATCTGCCGGTCTCTGTGTTTCCTCCCTCCTACAACATGGGTCTCTTCAAGACCCAGGTCACTCCTTCCTATCATCTAAAAGACCCTCCACACAGTATCCCAAGTCAGAATCCTACATAAAATATGGATAATTTTGTATAAATTGACATATTTTTCCCAAAGTCACAAAATTGACATTTGCAGCCATTACCTTTTTTTTAATTTTCTGCATCTATCTGTTTCATATTTCATTGAGAATTATTAACATTCTATTTTTCTTTTTGGTTTCTTTGCGGTTGAATGTCATACTATAACCTGAATTATTAAACCCATACTTGCTCTAAAAGAAAATCACTATAAATTATTACAATACTGACTAATGTACATAATTCTTTTTTTTACAATAGATTGCTAGAATAATATTCAGTACCAATTATTTTATGTTTTGATCTAGTTATTTTAATTTTACATAATAATATTTATTTCCCGTTCTTGTTAGATTTGGTTTGCATATTTCATACCTCGTAAGAGGAGAGGAGAAGGCATTGATTTAATTTTTAGGAGTTCTTCTATACTGTTGTGCTCATATTAGTTCATTCCATGAATGACTTGAAATGTCCACGACAGAGATTAGAACTCGACCCCTCTCCATGGCTGATGGCTGATGGCTGATTTGCCCAGTACTAACTGAAGCCACCGATCGTAAGGTTCGCCCCTCCGACGGTCCTACCTGAAGACAAGCCCTTCCCACATGTTTGTTAAAAACGGTGAGCAAGTTGGATGTGTGCGGGGCGCTGCTCATACACGATTTCTGTGAGCTAAAGTCATAAAGCCATTAAATTATTAGGTGTCATGTTCCTGAATTGCATTGATTACTTCATAAGAAGGACATAATATTAATAATGGTTTTAATATTGCTACATTGAAGCATTGTGAAAAGTATATTTATTTTTAGAATAATTCCCAATACTATTATAATACATATAAGTGTGTAAAATATGATGTAAAGTATATAATATGTATAACTAACTTTACCCATAGAAAGTATTGGATAAAGTGTGTGAATAGCTCAATAATAATATTAGTTGTACAAAGTTATAAGGAATTTATTGTATTGAATAAATTATCCGTGTATGTTCTTGTCACTTATTATTTTACAAACACCAACAGGCTTTCCTTTTCAACAAATGACTGTTTACGCCCTGCGACCTGTGCCCTGTGCCCTGTGCCCTGTAAACATAAATAAAGCTTGTAAGATTTAATTCACATTTCTGTCCCTTTGCAAGTTTACCTTGTAAGTATCTCGCAAAGCAATTGTTTCTTTCATATACTAAAAGGGTCTAGAGGTGCCCCTTTTGAAAACTGCAAATATAGTATTTAAAAACATGTGCATTAAGGTTTACATAAAATACATACCTACAACATGCTGGAAGAAAGAAGAAACATAAACATTCTCAAAAAACTTATTTCCTCCTACTGATATCATTATAAGTCGAAAGATGTTGTTTGTGCAATGATGGAGGACTTTAATTGAATCCACGATGCCTGTTCCTGGGTGGGAGCCAGACATATACGAGTATGTAAACTCAGCCACTTATTGGTCTGACTTTGCAATTCCAAAGGCGCCCTGTTTATGTTATTAGTCAGTATAGACGGCTTTGATAAATACAACAATCTTCAAAAACTTGTGCATTGTGTTGATATATGATTTTATGAAGTTTGGTGCTAATTTTGTAAAATTAATTAGCATTTCGTAGCGCCTTATACAAATTACTGCCCCAGTTAAAAGCTCTTTTAACACCTTTGGAAGATTTGCGAAGGAAGATGACAAGTAACAAGAACCAGAGCTAAACTTAAAACGCATCTTTTCTGACAATCATATCCATAAATGGAAGAATTGCACACGTAAATTGCTTAGCTAGGCTAGTCGGTTAGTGCTAACCTAAAGTCACTTATAGAATAAGTAAAAAATTTCACGCACCAGTGCGCAAATGCATTCACATCCCGCCACACTGTAAATAACTAAATGTGTAAAAAAAAAGGTCTTAGGCTTTTTGAGGTCATTTTATAAATATTCTCCAGTTCTAAAAATTATAAATAAATACCAAGTCTTCTTGTGCCACCAATCTTCTAATAAATGTAATATCAATAGAAGAGGAGGATAAAATAGCAACTGTAAAAATCATATCTTCTCTAAACTTAAATTTTCTAATAAAACTGTGTTCATCTGAAGCGACCTGCCAGGTAAGTGTGTTTTTCTGTATCTGTTTGTATATAATTAGATAGAGAATAGGAATTAATATTTGTACAGCGCCCTTGAGGTGATTTTTCCAAATAAACGGAGCTATACAAATCATCCAATTATTATTTTTATTATTAACTCTTCAGGAAGGAAAAAATAAAAGGCCACTCATCTAATAAATGTCTTTTTATATTCATAGTATAACTTACAATCTGAAACATGAATAAATACATTGTCTGAGTACCTTTATGGTTTGAGACAACACTCAAAAATACTATCAGTTGTCCGATGGCTCCGCTATTCCCCCCTAGACATGGAAAAATAGTCTCTTCATAAATTAATATATAATATATGTAAGTATATAATGGATCTGTAATAGTTTATAAATATATATTTCCTCAGAGCCAGAAAATACCTATGCAAGGTAAATGGTAATTTTTTCCAGTCGGGACTCAGTAGAAAAACACATAATTTAAAAAAAAAAGGAAAATAGTTTCAGGTTCATAAAAATAAATCAAAAATATTTGCATACGCAGAGGTCCAAAAAAATGTGTTACATTTTTAATTTCTTTATATAAAAACAGGTAAATATTGAAGAAGAATTGACGTCATTTTTAATGTTAGTATGAAACGACATTTGTCGAAAGTGCCAACTGTATAAAATGGAATTTTAAAACACAGGTTGTCAGGTTGTTGGTTTGGGTTTTTTCTTTCTTAGAACTTATTCTTTTATTTCTGCATATGCATTTATTTTTATGAATCTGAAAGTATTTTTCTTTTTTAAAAATTATGATTTTTTCAAGTGAGCCCCAACTGGAAAGCATTACCAGGTAAACGAATGTGTATTAATATAAGGTAGGTACGTAGCATTCATTGTTCCTTGTATTTTGTAATAAATAGGTGTATTTATATTTTTCAAGATTTCAAGCGGAAGAATCTATTTTAATAACATATTTGTGTTAGTTACTGTATTTAAGAAGTGCATGAAGAATTGTAAGATATCCCTAACATATTAACATATGGCATGAGACATGCTGACATTTAGATCGACCTTAAACCTATATTGCTAATTTTATAATATATTTTCATTGTTAGCTTAGGAAATCTTATAATTAGCACACATTATTTCTTTATGAAAATATCTCCACACAAAACATTCACTAAATCAAATTAGAGAACGAAAATAAAAACTTTTTAAATCCTTGACTGCAAAAAATCGAAAACTGAAACAGTTTTCATTAGTGAAATCCGGTACATAAAATACCAACCTATGTATTAAACTTCCCGTAGTATTTTTTATACTTTAAAATAGGGTGGATCTACAAAACGTAAAATTGGGCATTTTCAGATTTTTCAAGAATATTGAAGGAATATAAAAACTTTTATTAAATTTCAATATTGACCATCAGTACAATTAAAATTTCCACCAATAATTACTCATTTTTCTGTTAAAAAAATATCTACAAAAAATATTTTGGGCGGAATTAAATATTTGGTATTATATAAAAAAAATATCATCTACTTTTAATTCCATTTTTGTCTGATTTTTAAACCCTTTAATTAAAATTTCTTGTCATTTGAAGAATAAAATACATTTATCTTTGTTATCCAGAACACATTCAACTCTCCCCCCTCCTAGCCTAGCCAGTCGTGTTACGTTTACTATTCACTCTTAAGTTTTATTCCTTACATAAGATTTAGTTTGAGGAAATAACAGTGTTAATGTTCTGGTGTTAACCCAAGTTACAGTGATTAATACCTGCGCAATAGGATACATAATTACTTTAGTAATAACAGAAATCAATTGCGATTTCATTCCATAGACCGTAAATATATGAAAATCATTAAATTTAAACAATAATTTATATAAATGCTTAAGACACGGGGTTATATTATATAATAATACAATTCAAGCGACTAACAAACAATAATCTACAAAGTTATAAAAAACCACACAGTCATAAAACTATTTGGACAAAACAAGTAAAAGGTGGCTATTTGACTGAATAAAGGAGGAAAATATTGGAATGGAAACACAAAGATGTTGGCACTTTTTAAAGAATCACAAAACCTAACTTATTTACTCGCTTATTTTAAATCTACTGAGATTTCAAAGTGAAATATAACATTAGGTATTACCCATCCTATTCTCTCCGTTACCTACGAGTATATTGCATAAGTTGATATACCAAGACATTATCCGTAAAGTACTCAATAAATATAATCGTCTTCTTCTTCCAGTCTTACAAACAACCTCTTGGACTAACCAGGAACCGTGGCCGCACTCCGGAACGCGATAAAAAACTAAGTAACGCACGTTGGCACAGAATCCTATAAGCTGAAGTCAACATCTACTTGAGTTTGAAATGTTAATTACCTGGACACAAAACAATACTTGAGTGATATACAGAAAACTCTACCATGTTAATTAGGTACACATCTCTTTATTCCTATGTTCATATATTATTCGTAATGAACACAAATTTATCCAGGGAAATACATTATTTTTGTTATATTAAACATTTTGATTGAAATCAGTTTCCAGTAAATGTACATTATAAAATCTCTGAGAACAAGATGAATGTTTACTTGCTATTAATTAAAGTATACATAATATATCCTATTGATTGTTTAAGACGTTGCAAACAAAATTATGAACTCAAATTAACACAATATCAACAAGACGAATAAGGTGATAGAAATATTTCCACCAATAAATGCACTCCCAGTTATCTTCTCTACCATATATACAGTGTACAGGTGGTGTACAGGTGTACATAGTGTACAGTGTACATAGGGTATAAGTACGGTGTTAGTACTGGACTGCCAACCAGCGATGACTCCTCAGATGGAGTATATCCTGGCGAGGATGTCGTAGAATTCGGAATAAGTGTCAAATAACCACAGCAGCATTCAGAGATACAGGAGCGTAGCGAATATCAGTCCAACTACGTAGAAGACGTCTGGCATAGGAATCAAACTAGAGGATCCTCCCCAACCACATTCCAAGTCATTTTTCAGTACCTGGAACCAACAAAACACTTTGAATTTCAGTCACATCTTTTAAGTAAAATAATGCTTGGCTACCTTATAGGCTTTCTCTTCGCTCGAGTGATTAAAGAACCCTACAAATCCTGGCCCACCATTCTTATATCATTCCCAATTTCCTTTACAGTGTATTGGTTGGAAGAAATAAGGAACTGGAATCCAATTTTTATTTTTTTTTTAGTTTATCAATATGATGTTTTAGTTTTTTTTTCTAAAAATAGTTAAAATAATTTTCAATTTTTCAAAGCCCGTCAAAACGCTACAAATCTATGGCCGGTCGATTTTGATCAGTTTTGAGGTTAGAATGTCAAATGTCAAAACAAGGATGAGCCTAACCGTACTAAAGCACCTTCCAGACAAACAGGTGGCCCAGTAATGTGGCCGACGAAAAAAATATATTAACCGGGTTTTTATTTTTGACTTGGCAATAATGGCAATACTCCTTGTCTCCGCTGAGCGAAGCGGTCTTGAAATTAGAAATTTCGCTTTGGAAATCGCACTTTATTTATCGTTAAGCAATTTCCAAATCGAAATTTCAAATTTCAAGACCGCTTCGCTCGGGAGAGACACGGAGCATTTCCATTATTGACAAGTCAAAAAATAAAAACTCGGTTAATATATTTTACACTATTGGGCCAACCGCTCGTCTGGAAGGCGCTATAGTTTTACATTCTATTCATAGTAAACCGTAAGAAAATTTTGTATCTTTTTAGAAACTTTAATAATAGTATTTAACATTAACATTATCATAATATCCATATTGATAATTGGTTTGCTCATGAATACTCTAATTTCTTTCATTAATAATAGTTTTTTATATTGAACAACAATTATAGAGCTTAAAGCCACCCAAATTAAGTTTAAATTTCGCCAAAACTAATAAATACGTATTTAAAATACAAAACAAAATTGAAAAAAAAATTTTCCATACAAATCCAAAAACATAATGCGCAAGTGATGTCAAATGTTCCAAATGCAAAGGTACCAACATAACAAGGTATTTTGATGAGATGATTTTTTATTCACTTTTAAATAACGATTTATAAACTCTACTCATAATTATATACAATAAAAGTTATATATTCATAATCGGCGTTTGCTGATGTATACGAAAATATAATTTAAGGCCACTATATTTTTCACCCGAGTTCCTTATTGCTTTCAGGTAATAAATGACATTCTATCCTCTCACCTACACCTGTACATATTTGGTGTAACCACAACAGTATTTACAATCACTAGTATTCATGGCCTGGATTTGCTTACTGTTTTATCAAATAATCGGTTAAAAAAATTAAACATGTGACGCCAATATGTTGGAGGAAAACAGTAGCACATGCTGGTATTTATCGCAAATGAATAATTTAATCATCAAATGACTGGAGTTTTTTTGCATGAAATAAATGTGTTAATTCTTTTTTTTTTACCTTCAGAAAGTATTTCAAGGGTAAGACATTGAGTTTTAAAATAATTCTTAATCAGTATTCAATCATAATTATGACAGTGCTAACAGTGTCCACTCAAAACTTTAAATAAACCTTGTTGACTTGTTTAATGTATAGAGGTTAAACTATAGCAGATCATTATGACGATATGACAAGAGCGTCTAATCATTTATCAAAATATAAAATAATAAAAAATTTAAGACATGATGTATTTTTTTGGTCAAATCAGAAAATATAATTATTAAAACCTAACGCAATCACAATCGATGACAATCTCCAGTACTTCTTTTTAATCTTTGAATCTAATCTAAATATAACACATGCCCAAAATAATATTTACTTTATATTATCATTGTCCATTGTGACAGTTGTGCAACCATTAATATTGTAAATTTCATAAAAAAACAAACAGCATTATCAGTATTCAGTCTGTCAAGTCTAAATAATTTGATAATTTCTCCAAAAGATTGGTATTCAATTGGTGGCATCATTAATAATATAATAAATTAATTACAAATGACTTTGTAATCACCATTTTTTTAATATATATACATATCAACATGTTTCGAAAGCAAAGCTTTCCTCATCCGAACATACAGAATCAGCGCAGATCCTCGAGGCATGCCTGCATTAATTTGGTGCGGAGAGGAACAAGAACCGTCAACTGCGATTTGAATAGTTCTTCCTTTTAGGAAGTCTGCAATCCAAATTTGCAGGGTTGGGTGGATCCAGTAAGATGGCAACTTCCCGACAAGCGCTCGATGCCAGGCCCTATCGAAGGCGTTAGAGATATTTAATCCAACAGTTTGGATCTCTCAGAAACGCTCCAAGTACCGCCTCCAAACATGCATCACATACCCGAGGAGCCACATGATCGGTTTCGTCAAAATCCATATTGCCGATCGCTTAAGATGTTGTTATTCTCGAGGTATGTGAGCAGCGTATGGAGGTGATGGCTACGGGGTGGTAGTTGGAAGGATCGGAGCGATCCCCCTTCTTAGGAATCAGATGAACAATAGCCTTTTTCAATAGATCTGGCACCTTTCCACTATTGGGTGACCATTTAAATAATTTTGAGAGGGCTCGGGTTAATTCTGCAGGACACCTCTTAAGAACCAAGGCAGGCATTCCGTCAGATCTACTGGCTTGGTCGACTTTCAACTCATTTAAGACCCGAAAAACTTCCTTGTTATGGATTTTGGATTCCTTCATTTGGAACCCAAAATATGGAATGGATGGGGGAGTTTCTCCGTTATCTGGAAGAGTTGAGTTGAAGTAATTCGGCTTTCTCGTGGGGTGTGTTAACCAAGAGACCATCGAGCTTGTTCAGAGGCGGGAAAGTAGTCCTGCAGAAATTTCTCCCTATTGACCCAGCGAGCAGCCAGAATAATCAGCTGCCATTGGGGCAGTTTGCCAGCTTTTTGGGGATTCTCTGGTCGTGGTCACTTTTTGCTGTGTTTAAGATTTTCTTGCAATTCTTTGCTCTTTGTCGGTATTCCGATAGATTATCTATGGAGCCAACTTTCCAGAGTGCGATGTAGGCTGTCTTCTTTAGCCGGACTGCTTCGGCGCAGCGATGGTCAAACCATGGTTTTGTGCCAGCTCCAGAGGATTTGATGGAGGAAGGAATGTAGCCATCCATTGCTGATATATCACAAAATCATGGCTAAAAGCCATTTCAAGCAATGTTTCAATTCTGAATGGTGGTCTTTCACCAGGGCGATACTGAGAGTATCTTCCACTCTGGAACGCGCACAAATATACTATATATTATTTTTAAATGAATTAATTGTGAAACAGCACAAATTAATTAAATAAAATTTACTTGCGCAAGCCGGGATTTGAACCCACAACCTTCAGATTCGTAGTCGAGAGCCTTACCCCTCAACCATCGAGGCCGTCAAAGTTAGTTAGTTAGTCCATGAATAAGAGAAAAGGATTCCGCCAATCTATCAGCCGAGTTTGTTGGGCCCATAAACTTCAACCATTGTTCTTTATGAACAATGAAGTCCCCCAGGATTACAAACTCAGCCGATGGGTAGCGGGGCATGAGAATGTCCACAGTGTCGCTCAAGTACTTAAACAACTCTGCAGTGTCTGATTCGGCGAGGTTTGGCAAGTGATAGGCAAGCATGAATTCTACGTGGATCCACGTGTACCCATAACACTTTGTGCTTAGCGTTCTCTACGCTAGATGAGCGACATTAGATCAGTGATTAGACAGAGGTCCAGGGTTCGATTTTCAGCCGCGAGTGAGAACTGTTTATTTTCTGTCTTACTCTGCTTCATGTTTGAGATTTGTTAATATATTCTTCAAAGATTACATTTCTTAGGTAAATTTTTTTTTTTTCAAATCAAAAAAACTTTCACATATCGTCACTGGTCACTTAGCTGAGTAACCGCCCAACTACTGGTTTTTAACGTTTTAAGGTGAAAAAAAAATCACCGGAGACCAAAATGCCAACAAGGAGATAATGGTAAACCAAACTTGAGTTAATTTAATTACAACAACGTGCTATATAAATAGTCAGTAGTTAATATTTGTCTCACATTGATGAGAGTCTGGTTTTCCTTATTGGCACAAGAGGCAAGACGGATGTCATCACTGGACATCATGCAGCTTTCTCCCAGGGAATCCCCGCACAGGTATTGCCGCCTCTTGCGCTCCCAGAATTCCACCCACCTGGGGAACACAATTTTGTCATTAACACAACAATATGAATTTGTCAATCAGTTAAAACTGTGGCGGTTCCTACTCTCGAGTCAAAACAATTATTTCCGACTGCCGGCATCACCGAACCAGCATACATTACCCGCTCTCTATTTTCAGAACCATCCACCGTACAATCGCTTCCAGAAGCGGCTCGCCAACAGCTTTCCTTCTGATAATCATTAAAGTGTACAGTTATCTAAATAAATGTACTGTTATATTCTCAAATTACTCTAATCATTATACGAGGTACCTAGACCCGGTCTGGTATAGGCGCAATGGGAACAGTTCGCTCCAGGCGGCAGATTGCCAAGGCGCTGAATCAGGGCTGCTGATTAACTAACTCACTAACTAATCATCACACCTTTTTTTTCACTCAATCTTGGCATACACTTCTTGCTTCATTCACATTCATACATAACCTCATACGAGTACATTCTCTTCTGTTATTGCAACTTCTGACATGGCCCGACTCAAGTATTTGATTCACTTGATCATGCCATTTCTTACTCGGACGTCCCCGGTTACTTCTTCCATTTATATTCGCGTTATATATTCTCCTTACACTTCTTTATTCATTCATTCGCTCTATATGCCCAAACCATCTAAACGGACTTTTCTTAATCTTACTCATTACGCTTACATCAGCCTTGGATTCTTTATGAATTTCAACACCATACATTGTTTTATCACAAATTCGTCTCAGAGATCTCATATCAACGGCAATCAATCTACTTCCATCCTTCCTCTGCCAATTCCATGCCTCACTGCCATACATCAGAGTTGGTATCAGCACTCCATTGTGGACTGTTAGCTTCGCTTCTTTGGACCACAACAAAACTTTTTCCATACATTTTTTGACAATCGTTCAGTGCACACTTCGGCGCCGATGAAATGTTGTTGTAATGTTGCCAGCGCAATATAAGACATAATTATTCCATGCTATGGGAGCGCAGATTGCTCTTATGTTTTTTGCACAGTATGAACGTATGGCAGATCCGGCGCTGTCCATTAGGATATGAAGAAACTGTATTCATACATTATTTAATAAGCACTTGTCATTTTGTCACAATATTAATATGACCTGTCATCTGTTTTTTTATCATTTTGATAAATTGATGATTGAATATTACCTTCCTCACATATGTCGACTGTTTTACCCATCTAATTCTGTTGTCCACTGATTTGTACTGCATTCAATCTACTTTGTTCTTCTTCTGACAAATGCATGCCTGACTGCCATTAAACGTCCCTATTAAACGACAATTCTCGGCTCATTTAGATGTTGAATAAGTCGTAATCGGATGAGGAGCATAACAGTCAGTATTACTTGTGAGCTGATTGTGATTTGGTCAAATGACAGTTTTACAACGCTGATTATCGATTTGATAGTCATCGGATGTGATGGAGTTTGAAACACCCTAATCCCAGTAACTGACATATTAACGCTTAGTTAAAAGTAAATGAGATTGACATGCCCCAGATTGCAGTCACAATTGAGTGGGTTGTCCTCCAGATAGATGGCCTGGAGGAAGACAGCGCCCGTGGAGCCGGGCCACTCGCTAGTGGAGGGGTTGGCCACGCTGCTGAGGCGGTTGTGGCGCAGATCCAGGGTGAGGTTGCGCGTACGCCCTGCATGCGTGAACACGGCGCGCTGGATGGACGTCACGCTCGTGTTGCGTAGAGAGAACAGCAGGTTGGGGTTGTGCACACCCTGAATAGCAGAAAAATACTGTTAATAAAAATATTTTAATTTATTTTATCTTTTTATTGATGAACCATTGTCCAATTACACGAAATGAGATAAAGAAAAGCTGCAGTAAAAGAACAGCACATACATAATACATGAAAGAAGCAATGACAAAAATATGGATTTAGACGGTTCCAACGAACAATGTCGGACGTGTAAATTAGTAACTTTACATAAGAGCTGTACTAGTTACATAATATGTTTTTCCAGTGAAATAAATAGGGGTTTACGAAAAATATCAAAAACAACACTATATTTATTTATCTCAAAAATAATAAAAATGTAGACGTGAAACTCTAAACACATAGAAACGATTCTTTAAACAGCTCTAATAAGAAGATATCATTTACATATCCGACATTGTTCGTTGGGACCGTTGATTTAAAAGAACATTCAAGTCAAAGCTTAAACAAGGTTTTGGTAGATTCCATGATTTTAGACATTCTGAATGATAATCTTTGAGGTTCAATTTCGTAAAGCCTCACTTGTACTGGGGTATCAAAAATAATATGTAATAATAACATTTGGTTCTTGTGAAAATTCACCTCAAGGGTCTATTATGTGCATTTAGGTCACAAGTCTATAGGATCCAAACACTGAAAATGTTGACAAAAAGTAACTGTGTCAGTTGAAACGACAACAAGAAAATGCTCATAGTACAGAAGGTGTGAGAATCTCACAAAAGGTGGCTTCTAACGAAACCTTCCTACTATAATTGCCTAGACACAATACCTCTAGTGGGAAATGCATAGGAATTCATACCCGTAGAATGCGGACCACTGTACGATGATTGTATCTTCCTACGCCAAGCTGTTCAAATTCTTTGAAAATTAACTTAGTAAATATAGGCTTGGCAGTTGAGGCACGGATCGACAGCCTTAGCCTTAGCACGGGCTTGGCTGGAGTTGGATTTTAGTAGGTTACCTATTTATAATGAGGTTTATTATTTTTATTTTTCTGAATTTTGTTTTCTTCAGTGCTATTGGATAAGTACTGGATATTATAATCATTTTTATATTTTTGTATTGTTTTGTGTAATCGATTTCTGTATGTTGCTAAAAAAGATTATTCTTTTTATTTTTTAATTTTTTAATTTTCTTTTCTTCAGTCACATTAGATACATATATTGTTTTCATCTCATCACAGAGCCGTCGAGGTGATTTTTCACAAAAACAGCACTGTCAAATATTATTATTATTATTAAATAAACAAAATTTCTTATGGTAATATTATAGCATGCAGGTTTTAATTGGTAGTTTATTTATTATTAAATTTAATTCTGAAAACAAAAACATTAGCCATCCATCTCACTAGGACAATCCTGTGTTGAGATGAGCGGCTTTACATGAAATTAGCCACCCATCTCACTAGGAGAATCCTGTGTTGAGATGAGTGGCTTTACAATTTAATAATAATCAATAAATTTCAATAAGCAAACAATAATAAATGAATAAAAATTAGTAAATATTAATAAGTAGATAATAGTAAATAAATAATAAAGATCAGATAATAATAATTAAATAATAATAGTAAGTAAATAATGATCAGTAAATAGTAATAAGCATATAATAATACCCATTAAATATTAAGTAAATATTAAGAAGTAAATAGTAATAAGTACATAGTAATAAAAACAGGTAAATAATAATAAGTAAATAAAATTATGTAAATAGTAATAAGTACATAAATATAAAAATAAAAATAGGTAAATCATAATATGTAAATAAAAATAAAGATAGGTAAATAATACTATGTAAATAAAAACATGTAAATAGTAGTTTACTACATCACTTTCGTTATTACATTCCTTAAGAAGATTAATACGTTATAATTTAGCTTTCTTCAGTGGTATTTTCATTTTTGTGTGTTTCCAATATATACCATGTATACAGTGTTGTGGCGGCAGACACTCAATGCTGGGCATATTGCTGGTGGCTATTCTCGAGGAGTTGCCTGCAACACGGCCGAAAGAGTACCTTAACACCTTGGAAGAAATACACAAGTTGTGTATCGGACGTGTTCGCCTCTCCCGCAATGTTTTGACGGAGTCATTTGATAAACATATTTGTTATATTCCACTTGCATAGAGTATGCCCATTTTGTAAGGGAGTTGGGTCGTATGGAGAATAAATGTTATTTCGCTGTCCGCAAATGATCCCGACTCCCTCCCTTTATTGAATGCATACTGCACGGTCTGTGGGAAACATGTTTTCATCGACCGCTTAAAATGTGAATGACTGAAATAAAACGTCAGAGTGGTACGACAGTGTGAGGGAGAGAGGAGACAGCTTGTTCGTCGGACATGGGCAGAATGCGGTAGTTCTGCGAGTCCCGAACCTCCAACGTTTCGTAGGTGACTTTAAGTAGCTTACGAAAACCAGATTTAGTCAGTCAGCCAGCAAATGCCTGCTTGACAAGTCGCTCTGCTCCCTTGACTGCTCTGCCCGTTACGACTTCTGCCCTACTTGCCTTGTTTCTTTCTGACCACCGCTGACCCTGAGCCTCCATTGGACTACTGCCTCTCACTGGAAACAGACCAAGCTTCGTCACACGGACACGGCCCCAAGCTCTACTCATAATTCCGCATAAATTGGGTTATTTTGCAGAATTACATTTCAAAGTACAAAAGTCGTTAGTGAAGACTTGTCATCAGTGTCCTTTCCCCCTGGGCAAGGGATCGACACATATTGTTCTTTGTCCCCTCCCAGCTCTCTTCGCAGATCGGGATCAGCTGCCCACTACAGTTCACCTGTGTGCCACTGTACACTAGCACTGTCACTCACCGAATATTGTTATTTTAAAAGGTGGTGTAGGTAATGTGTAAATCTAGTTTATACTCAGTTTAATTAATTTCGTAGTTATGTGTTTATTATGTGTCTAATTTAATAAGAATGCTGCAAATACATTACTCCAGGGATATGTACATTGATTTTTAACCATTTTTGTAATTTAAGTATGTTTTATAAATGTCCTGCTTATGTCTCAAAGAAATAAATACATTTTGTTAATAAATAAATATTCATCATGTAAGATGTCTGAACAAATTTGGTGGCCATTGGCTGGTAATGTCTAAGCATTTACACAGGACAGTGCCGTTTCAAGGAAAATTCTTCATTTCATGAAAATCAATGTGTAAAAGTGGTTATTCTCAGTGAAAGAAATATATTTTTTTAAAAGAAGTGTTCAGTATTGAAGACATACATATGGCAAAAGAACTTACACTTAAAACAGAGTCAGATAGTTGTTTCAGTGCCGTTCCACTGAATGTGATGTTGTGGAGTTTGCAGGGCAGCTGCCCCAACATCTCAATCCCCAGGTTTGTCTTCTCATCCTCTACCTAACAAACAAAGATCTATACATAAGAAGTCAATAACTCTATTTTAAAATTACCTACAGAAACATCTGTGCATTGTACATTAGTAAAATTAACTACATTGAAACCTTCTCCAATGCCGCATCGACAAGTGGATTTTTCACCTTTGACCAATAGTTCCCCATTAATAAAAACAATAGAAACCTTTTCAGTGGCTTTCATGGGCTCCAAAAAACTTTTACAAGGTAATAAATAATCAAGGAGAAACAAATTATCTCCATCCTGTAGTACCAAAAAAAAAATCAACAGATGGCACGCATTGAAAATACTAGAAAATAAATATTACTATGACATTTGGAAATTACTAATTTTAGATTGTTTAATGAGGAGATAAGAAAAAGAGACAAGAAAAATAAATGAATTACCTGTATCCACAGATCCCGTAGCCCACTATTGAACCCCAGTATTGTGGGAAGGTTGAAATCTCTCACTTTGGTGTAAGCTGTTGTTGTCAGTGACCGCAAAGCTTGCATTTTGCCCAGAGCACCCATCTGAAAAACATATTTTTGATAATTTCAGCACATTAATAACCCTATATATTATACAAATAGACAAGAGCACACTTACAATACTCGTCGTAATTTTAACGAAGGATTAATGGTTCCTAAGCATACAAACAAATATGGACAAAAAACTTTAGATTACACGATTCCTAGCTGTTTAAATATGCTACGTGCTGAAATAAATAAAATAAAGTATTATAACTAAACAGTTAATAAATATATTGAAAACTTGGTTCGCTGAAAGAAATTATTTGTATTAGATAATTAGGAAATATTATTTTGTGTACGATTTATCGTTGTCATGTTTTTAAAAAATAAAAATATTTTTGAGTAAGATTCTTACGAAATATTTATGTTTTAAATATGTAACATATGTTTTTATTTTATATATATATAAATTTTGTAACTCAACCGTAACTGAAAATTTAGTATAAGGTTTTTAATAACAAGATCCCGTTAGACAAACTGTATTTTGTAAAATTTCTTAAATTAATAAAAATAAATCACTTGAACACACTGTCAAATTACAATGTTCAGTAATGATAAGATTTGTGACTTGCCTCAAATGTGTTAAGCCGCAGTCCAGAGATGTCCAAGTATTCCAGTCTCAAGGCTACTCCAAGAAGACTTGTGTTTGTGAGAGTTGTGATGGGATTCCTAGCTAGGGATAACCACCTCAGGTGCGGCAAGGAGTGAGTCACCTGAAGACATAAATCATAAAGAACATTGACAAAAACAACAGGGAAATTAAGACATTTATTCCTATAATGCAAAACTCGTGGGACTTAAAGAATCTTTAAATTATTATTTAAAGTAAATTAAATTAAATAATGTTATTACATATTAAGTTGTGCAAGTATATTAGTTATCAATATTGTAACAGCTGTATCGGCATTAAAAGCCATTATAAAACTAATGTTACGCCACAACATTGAGACAACTCATTTACATGATTTTATTCACCTCTATACATAATAAAACTATTGTTAGGCCACAACATTGAGACAACTCATTTACATGATTTTATTTACCCCTATACATTATAAAACTATTTTTAGGCCACATTGAGACAACTCATTTACATGATTTTTTTTACCACTATTATACACTATAAAACTATTGTTTGGCCACATTGAGAAAACTCATTTACATGATTTTATTTACCCCTATACATTATAAAACTATTTTTTGGCCACATTGAGACAACTCATTTATATGATTTTATTTACCCCTATACAATTTTTATTTTTATTGTGTTAGAATTGTTAATACTTCAGGTAAAACCCGATTTACTTAAAAATCTAGTGTGATAATTAAATTTCTTTATTCCATTACTGTTGAAATCTGTTTTCTCCCCTTTTAATGATGGCAGGTGTTTCTTAATTGTTTTATAATGACGTGAATGCTTTAAGTCAATTTCCATCAGTTTTTGCACCGGTTTTGAAAATGAATTAAAAAGTGGTAAATCCCTGAATTATTTAACTTTTATTTTTATGCGAATACCGCACAAGAGTCCCAACTGCTCCCAACCGTTTGACGTCAGTGAGACTCTGACATCCCCAATTCCGGAATGTTGTGAGGCTGAAGGTTAGGGGAAGAGGAAGGAGAGGGGGTAGAAGAATGTGGGGTAATACTTGTCTATTCAGATCTCGTCAACAAACACGGGTAAAAGCCATTTCAAACAATGTTTCACTTCTGAATGGCGGTCTTTCACCAGGGTAATACTAAGAGTGTCTCCCACTCTGGAACGTGTGCAAATATACTACATATTATTTTTAATTAATTAATTGTGAAAGAACACAAATTAATTAAATAAAATTTACTTGCGCACGCCTGGATTTGAACCTGCAACCTTCGGATTCGTAGTCGAGAGCCTTACCCCTCGACCATGGAGGCCGTCTATATTATTTAGGTTTCATGAAAATACTAAGGAGTGGAGAATAGACAATTATTCTTATTTTATTTATTAAAATTGTATTTGGATCATATATTCTTTTGTTTATCTCTACTTGTTCCAGTAAATTTAATCTAAGACCCTTTCCTTTTATATGTAGAGGTTTGGGCTTGTTGTTGCCAAGTGGGATGTGATTGTTCTCATGAGATGTTTGTGAATTTTGAATGAATGTTTTTATTAATACAGCAAACGATGTGGTCACATTTTAATTCAAATATGCCACTATCATTAAATTAAGATTTCTACTATTTGTGTTTTTGAGACTAGTTCCTATGTGCATTATTATTAGTTCTAAATATAAATATATAAAATAATAGAATAATAAATACTGTATTATTCTAAGCAGAACTTAATAATAACACATAATTATTTTTTTTATTAAATTAAATTTAAAAAAAATGGAGTTCTACGAATTAAACACAATAACAATTAAAAAAAAATATATATACCATATGTAGTTTATAAAAAATTAATACTGGTTCTTCAAATCGATATTCAGAAATTGCTAAATTATTTACATTCTCATCTGCATTTCAACAAGTCAGAATTTCACTCATTAAATTCAACTCAAGTAAACAAATATATTTCTTTATATAACCTGTTAATATTCATAACTAGCTGATGTGTACCCGGCCTTGCTCGGAATTTTTTAAATTTTTTTAGAATAAAGTTATGAAGTTGTGAATTCTTGCTTGTCGTTTGGGTGCCATAATTGTTTAACAGCGAAAGTAATTCCTTGTGGCGACTATTACTATTTCTAAACATACGAACAATTTGAAAATTTTATTTCATTCCAAAGATTTATTTTTTTTAAATACATCAAAATAAAAAAGTTCTTAAGTAGATACCTACTTGTGTTTTCCACTTTGAAAATATTCTACCCAAACAAACCCTCTCCTTTTGAACATGTAATCTGTGGCTAACCAGAGTGGTATATCAATGGGCTAACCTCAGTACAACACGGCGGGTTCAATGTTTTTCATACTAATTTTAAAACATTATAGCAACAGTTTTACATATTGGATTTCATTCAAACTATTCTTTAAACCTTTCCGGTACTAATAAGAACAAACTGCACTATTTTCGAGAAAATCGAGGACAGACAGATAGACAAACATTCATTTTCATGTGTAGAGGATTCACGGCAGCACAGTACTTTGCCTGTGCTAACTAGAAGACTTAGTATATAATGATATAATAAAACACATATAAAACTTATTTCCACTTTTATTTAATTTCACCGTGACCGGTTTCAGCTTGTTAAAGCCATCTTCAGACTGGTAAAAATTAATCTTAATCTACGGTTTATATACACAACATGTGGGGGGGGGAGGGGTGGGAGATAATACAAGGGATTTATTCTATTACATGGGTTTTCTTTATATTTGTTACTAAGTCGTCTTTGACTGCCGCCTTTCTAATTATTTTGGTTATTCCCAGTAAGCTTTATTACCTCTTAACAAGCTGAAACCGGACACGGTGAAATAAAATAAAAGTGGAAATAAGTTTTATATATGTTTTATTATATCATAATAATGGAATTCCACCATGTATTATCAGTTTCAATGAAATATTACTTAGTTTATATTTTCCCAGCCACCACTGACCACAATGCCTTTATCAATTAGTGTACGAGTAAACGCTATGCATATAAAAAAAGAAAAAAAAAACAACAATGAACATTTTTATTGAAAATTCGAAATGTGTAACAAAATCCCCGAAAATAAATAATATTATATAGATATACACTCATTAAATTACAGTATTGGAACTTACAATTGGCACGGTAGTGAGGTCATTATCAGACAGGTCGAGGTATCGCAGGTGCGTAAGGTTGGTGGCTGTGTCGGGCGGCACCGATGGCAGGTTGTTGTGCGACAGGTCCAGGCTGCGCAGCATCGGCAGCGGCAGGGACGGCACCTTCAGACACATACACATTAGCAAGCAGACGTACATGCGCAACTAACATCATCAAAACACAACTCTGAAACCCACTCTACTCAAGCTAAACAAAAATGTGTAAATTCTTGTTCTTTTTAAAAAATTATGTTGTAACTTTGCGGTGGAATAAATAAAAAATTGTGTATTTGGAAAGTTAGTGCAAATTTTTTGGTCAACAGGCGTGTTTTCATGCAAGTTGAGTGTATTTCATGATTTCATATCACGTGATCTAGCTTTTAAAGTGTAAAAGACCTGTGCAAAAAATTGTTATGTACAATGATTTTTAAGAAATTTATTGTCTTCCATTAAATTATCAGGCTGTTGTTTGTTAAGTTAATGGAATTTATTGTCTTCCATTAAATTATCAGGCTGTTGTTTGTTAAGTTAATGGAATTTATTGTCTTCCATTAAATTATCAGGCTGTTGTTTGTTAAGTTAATGGAATTTATTGTCTTCCATTAAATTATCAGGCTGTTGTTTGTTAAGTTAATGGAATTTATTGTCTTCCATTAAATTATCAGGTTGTTGTTTGTTAAGTTAATGGAATTTATACTTCATCTTTCAACACTTTAATATTTTAAGAACAAAATAATTGATGTTCATAGTTTGGCTTCAAAATTCTGCTCTATTATTATGCAACACATAATAAATAGGTAGATATAGTATCCACTTATTTTACAACAAAAGTGATTGGTTATTGAAAATAAATACAAATAAAACAAAGAAGACAAATAGATGATAATAGAGAAGCTGAAGAATTAACCACGGTGAAGAAGGGAGGAATTATAATTCTGGAACTGAACAATGTGAATGTCATGAATAAATAATATTGCAAATGAAACGGCACCTTGAAATGAAATGTGTTGATTCCAAGTCTCACAGGGTGGTCATGTGGCAAACACTAGTAACCGAAAGTACAAAGTTATACAAAATGTACCCATTCTGTTCCTAAACGTCGACCTACAGAATGCATGATGTAAATACAATAACGGGGAATGGGGATCTTATAAGACCTGATGTGATACCTGAGGAAAGAGGCTACAACTGAAAAAATTGTAATACGCTGAAATGACTCAACCAAATGAATTGGAATGACGGTCAACTGATTTAATTGGATTTAGACTCAACTGAATGAACTGAAGCGAGAATGATCTAGAATGAAACTCGACAGAATGAACTGGATGGTTCAGCTAGAATGAGACTTGACAGACACAAGGGAATGGGTATCCACTATTTGAAGTTATAAATGCGGGGATAACTTTGGGCTGGGACAGAGTAGGCAGTCTGTGGTTACCTGGTCACAGTTCAAGTAATAGACACGTTCACCACCCCGGTAAACTGACAGCTACAAATATCCCAGCTGATCACACCATACTCCATTAATGTGGTAACATTTCAACATTAAAATTACAATAAAACATATATTTATAAGTGATATTGAGGAGGATCATCTCAAAATACCTGATAGGGTTCTAAAGCTAATTCAATTCATATTATTTTCTGGCAGAACTCGTAGTTTTATTTATCTTTTTAGTGGGAGAATATTATGAAATCGATTCAAAATAATTAAAGCTTCGCGCACACTAGTGATCTATGTGAATGTTACAAATTCATGTTTTGGGGAAATCAAATAAAACTGTTTCTTATGTTCATAATTATACTTTTAATAAAATTAATAATTACGCTCTGATTTACAACAATTTTGAATTATTAGGTAAATTTCAATATTATTTTTTTTAACAGTAACTCCGCACAGGAGGCCCTGAGGGAAATAATTTCCCAAAAGGGCTATATCATTTTTGGGGATGCTGTGTGGAGGGTATTTTATAGGATGGGAAGGATTGGGCCTTGAAGAGACTCAGTTGTAGGAGGGAGGAAATACAGAGGACAACAGATCACTCTGCAGCCGAGCTGTTGAACACAACATAGAAGTGACTCATTCTTATGTGACAAATGTCAACTGTGTGCAAATGTTGGGCGTGCGTTTGGTGTGTTTTCCGACTAGGCACCGGTGCCGAAGGGATCAATGACGCTAGTTCCTCAGAGCATCTTCCATAAAATACCGGAAGAATAAGGACAGCATTCCCACCTGACGTCTGTGCTCCAAAGATTGCAATCTGTTTGTTAAGATAGACGAATCTATCAAACGGACCGCCCGTTTCTGCGCAGAGTCAAGGGTTTTTTTCAGATATTTTGGGGCTCCTGACCGCAGGTGGCTGCCAAATTCTACAGTGGGGCGCACTTGCGATTTGTACAGAGTCAGCAGTTGTGTACTATCTATCTGCAGTATCTGCGGGCTCTGTACAATACGCCTAGCTTCTGAAAGGCTAACTTTACTCTGACTTCAGCAACAATTTGTATAGCCCCTTTAAATCACATTCCGTGCATTAACGATATATGTCATAACGCATCATCATTAATGGAATTCACTATTTGAAGCTCTATCTGTGTTTATTTTTAAAAATCATTTAAGTTTTGATAATAATGCACACATTGGTGTGAGAGATGTGAGTCCTTGTCCATTAAATTTTGTTTTTATTTTCGTTAGTTATCGATATTATTATTACAGAGGTGTAACATTAGTGGGTTCACAATACTCGTTATTGATGTCCACTACTAATTTTGCGAATTTTATACGTCCCACCTTACATCTCCCACGGTTGCATTGTATTATGACGCTTGCTCTGTCAGCTGCATCATAGAACTCAATAATACAGTTTAAATGAAAGGTTTTTTTGTTGTTGTTTTAAGCCACTTCATTATATTTATATTTATATTTATGCATTATCGATCGGTTTCCGTTGAACTCAACCTTCATCAGGGACGTATGTTTGGTTTATACGTACGTGTACAATGTACATACTGTACATACTGTACATACTGTACATACTGTACATACTGTACATACTGTACATACTGTACATACTGTACATACTGTACATACTGTACATACTGTACATGTACAAATAAAATAAAGCGGTTAAAAAGCAAAAAATTTCTTTCATTTAAATTATAATGTCAAGCCAAAAAGTGATTGCTATCTACGATAAATCGATAATATACTCGTAAATTGACCGTCACAGTGAAGTTTATAATAACTCTTAACCCCTCCAGTCCACCCTTTTGATAATAAATGATAATTTTTCTTATGTGTATGGTAAACTTTTAAATGGCAATAAAAAAGTGTGTTTTTTCTCTATCTCACAGTTTAAATCATATTCATTACTACAGAACAAATTCAGATAACATGACTTTTATGAGTCCATTTCGGGCTGGGAGAAATATCTCTCCAAAATACTCGAGGGGTTAAACATTTTGAGTTAAACGATAATGAAATGCTTCATTTTTTGGAGTAAGCATGTTCACTGCATACTCGCGTCTATAAGCAATATATATCTGGTAAAATAAGAAATACTTACTATTATGCAATGACCACAACAATATGAGTTCAATAAAATTTGTGTTTGAAAAAAATTACGCTAAAAATGTTACGTAGATCGTTAAGCACGCGTCTGTTTTGAGGGGTTCTTTTTGTAGTACTGATTTGTTTTTTAAGGTTGTGCAAGGCTTTCCCATATTCCTTAGAGTCTTCTTCTGATTTCTACGACAGATTTTCATGTTTATTTTTCATTTTCGACCTTTATTCATCCTTTTAAAATCAAAGAAACTGGCATTCAACCCAGGATTGTCGGCCATTTTGGATTTACATAGATCACTAATAGACCTTCCACACAAGCGGGCGCCCGAATACGAAAAAAGCCATGGCGTCCGAAGGTTCGACCATCAAGTCGTCCTTTCCTAAAGTCAAGTCTTCAAACTTTAGGAAAGGACGACTGAATGTTCGAACCTTTCAACGCCATGGATTTTTTCTTATTGGGCAACCCGCTCGTGTGGAAGTCACTTTATGCAGGAAAGCCGACATCAAAATGCTGATAATTAGTTAGAGATTTAAGATAAAAAAAATTTTTGGTCAGTATCATAGAGAAATTGATGGAGAGAATTATTGCATTCACAACTCAATTCAGCCAAAATGTAATATAGATCATTAATGTGCGAGAAGTTTCAAACCTTATTAAAAAAAAAAGGAAAACAAAACAAATAGGATAAAGTAATAACTGATATCAGCAAATAAATTACAAATAAACAAGGCAATAAATTACTGTAAATAAAGTACTGAAATTATTCTATTTTGCGGTGGTGAGTATTATTTTTGCTCTTAATGCTGTTAAATTTGTAATTTATTGTTGTTTTGGAATAATATACAGGTGTATCAATGACATTACAAACATGGAAACTTTATAGTCTCACAATATTTACAAAAAAATGCGGCAAAGTAACAAATACACTTACGTTTCCAGTAAATTATTTATTTAAACCCTGGTCATGTATGACAAAGACAAACATTCAAATAATCTGTGAGTATGGACGAAATAGAAATATAACCGAATGTCGTTGTCACACTTAAAAGTTGCGTTGAATACTACGTCCTTTGCCCGGGTAAGGGTAAGTCGGGTAAAACGAGGCACAGGAGCAAATATTAATATTTTAAATAAAAAATGTTTTTGTTTTAAGCCACTTTATTTTTATACATATTTATGCATTCAACCGGTTTCGGTTGGACTCAACCTTCTTCAGGAATGTACACATATAAGTTTATATGTGTACATTCCTGAAGAAGGTTGAGTTTGACATTATATTTAATTTAGTTACTTTATTTTTATATATGCTGACGTTGTTGATTTTTGTTTCAGGAATGTACACATATAAACTTATATGTGTACATTCCTGAAGAAGGTTGAGTCCAACCGAAACCGGTCGAATGCATAAATATGTATAAAAATAAAGTAGCTTAAAACAAAAACATTTTTTATTTAAATTATAATGTCAAGCCACAAAGTGATTGCTTCCTTCGAAAAAAAAAAAAAATTAATATATTTTAAGTACATATAATGAGTTATCATTAACTTCTGGGAAAACAATATATTGGAATTAATGTAGTACATAGTATTGTAAGTATATTTTTATAAATTACAGAGATTTGAGTGAAAGTGCATAGAAATCTACACAGGTTAATAACATTAGTAGTAATAAAATGTGTTATTTACTTCCAAATCAGTAAGTTTTATTTTAAATGTTTTTTTTCAAATGGTTTGAACTCAGTGTGCTGCGAAGGGAAGTTGTATAATCATCTTTGCATCCTTGAACTCGGCTAACAGTTGTCCATTTCTGTTGACACAGTTGTGGTTCATTTATGATGCATCACAGAGTAACTTGTATTTTTTTACAGAGCTTTATTATCTTTTGCCATTGTCAGTAAAGGAATTTCATATTTTTTAAATATGGTTAAATTAATTAACACATTTGCAAGAGCAACCCTGTATGTACAGAGCATGTACAGGGGAACTATATCGCTACCCGGTTGGGCAACGTTGTGAGGTGGGTTAAGGAGGGGGCTGTAGGAAGGGATTTGTTAATACGGGCTTTGAAGAGGCCCGGATTAAATGTTGGAGGAAAGACAGATGCCGGTAGCTCATTCCATATACAAACCGATTTACACAAAAACGAGTCGGCAAAATAACCTGTTCTCATTAAGCCGACATCAATTCTGAACGGATGTTCCGCTCGTGTCTGTCAAGTTTCATACACGAGCACTGGTGCGGAGGGGATCAACGCTGCTAGTTTCTTCGAGCAGGCTCAATTGAAATGTCTGTAGAACAGACTCAGCATACCTAAATTACATCTGTGCATCAGAGATGGCAATCGATCTGTTAAAAACGGATTGTCAATCAGACGAACCATTGTGCTTTTTACCCCATATTTCCCAATTGGAAAAAAAACTAATTCGGAACGCTGTGTGAGTATTTCCCAATGACGTGACAGTAACGTCATTGGAAGTTGTGAGATAATAATAAGTGATTTGCTTATACTTATGAATGAAATGTTATTTCTTGGTTTTACTAGTATTTGGCGGGTAACGGAAACGGTTTCTCATCAGACGGGAGGGTATTTGGCACTTATTTATGCAATTCTGTTAGAGATAGCACACAACCTCACGCGAGGCGTAACAGTTTAATACTAAATAACAACAACGGGAATCTTTAAACATTTCGACGTTCCAAGGGTACAAAAAAAAATCTTTGCAAAAGATATTTTGGTTCATCTCAAAAAGGAAAAAATGGCTAGCACTCCTCTTAATCATAATACCAGAGCAAAGCAACTAGACAAGTTAAATGTAGCTGAGTATAATACTACTTTTGGACAAAGAAGCTCCGAAATTTCAGCTCTAAAATTATACAACAAACCCCCACTTAGTATAGAACAAAGTAATTCAATCAATAATTGCATTAAGTCCAGCAAAACTTGACTTAAGGAATTAACAGAAGAAGAACTGACTAGTATTCTTAAAACAACATCATAGAAGTTTTACTTTTGAAAAAATGGATCACAGAATATGTATTAAATTTTGCGTTAAAAATGGAATAAAGTGCTCCAACGCACTTAAAATGTTGACTGTGGCATTCGGCGAGTCTACTTTGTCTCAAAAAAGTGTTTATAAGTGGTACCAGCGCTTTACAGAAGGCCGAGAAGATGTTAATGACGATGAGCGTCCTGGAGTTACAACCACGTCAACAAACGAAGAAAACATCGAAACAGTGGAGAAAATGGTTTTGGAAAATCGTCGAATCACTATTAGGGAAGTTGCAGAGGATGTTGGCATATCAATCGGCTCATGCCATGCAATTTTCTCGGATGTTTTGGGCATGAAACGTGTGGCATGAAACGTGTGGCATGAAACATGTGGCAGCAAAGTTTGTTTCGAAATTGCTAAATTTTGAGCAAAAGCAACGTCGCATTAGTATCGCTCAGGAGTTGAATGACGTCAACGACGATCCAGATTTGCTCAAAAGGGTCATAACTGGTGATGAAACGTGGGTATATGGGTTTAAAGCGCTCTTGAGGTGATTTTCCCACGAAAACGGCGCTATAGAAGTAATCCAATTATTATTATTATACAGTTATGACGTCGAAACCAAGGCCCAATCATCCCAATGGAAGCGGCCAGAAGAGCCAAGAACGAAAAAAGCACGCCAAGTTCGATCAAATGTGAAGGTTTTGGTCACTGTTTTCTTCGATTACAATGGCGTGGTGCATCATGAGTTCTTGCCAACAGGTCGTGCGGTTAATAAGGAATACTGCAAGGAAGTTATGCAGCGTTTGCGTGAAGCAATACGGCTCAAACGATCGGAATTGTGGAAAAACAAATCATGGATTTTGCATCACGATAATGCACCAGCTCACACATCAATGCTTGTTCGTGATTATTTGGCTAAAAACATCACCGTAATCATGCCTCAACCACCGTATTCATCAGATTTGGCTCCTTGCGACTTTTTCTATTCCCGAAAATGAAGAGACCAATGAAAGGAAAGCGTTTTGCCACAATTGATGAGATAAAGTCAGAATCGAAGAACGAGCTGATGGCCATATCGAAAAGCGCATTCCAGAAGTGCTTCGAGGATTGGAAGAAGCGCTGGAATAAGTGCATTATATCTGAGGGAGATTACTTTAAAGGGGAGAAAATGGTTATTGATGTATAAATAAATACTTTTCGAAAAAATTCGAAATTCAACTTTTCTTTTGAACACACCTTGTATTTATACCCTAACTTAAAACCTCAAAATTATACAGAAATGAATAAAAAAAAATTAAAAACAAAGTTTGGCAATTATAGTATCTTTTGCTTGCCACTTTGTGAGCTCTACAACGTGTCTATAGTTTGTAATATCATTGGGGTGTATAAGCACGTATCCAAGAGATTTTAACCAGGGATTCCTGAGCATACTTTGAATAAAAAATGTACATGTCACTTCCGCTCCCGAATTTTTTTAAATGTCATCGGACATTAAAATGACATGCGCATTTTTACTCTAATTATGCTGAGGAATTGCTGGTTAAAGTCTGTAAGGTACGTGTTGATGCACAATGTATAAAAATCATTTTTTTAAGGTGCCTTCCATAAAAATAGTGCCAGCACCAAGTTTTTATTAACCGAATCTCTTTTGTCAATCACTTTGTCAGAAAAATAGTCCAAAAGTAAAGGCAACTGTTTCACAAGTTAAGGAAAAATTTTCACAAGTGAAGGTAATTGTTTCACAAATGAAGGTAATTGTTTCACAAGTTCACTATATAATTATTAGACAAGGTTAAAGCAATTTCTGTTTGCGTGAAGGTAGTTTCCTTACCGAGCTCAGGCTAACGTTCTCTAGGCCAAGGTGTGTGAGCGTGTCCTCTAGGCCCTGGAAAGTGCGATCGGAGCGGCCAAGTGTGAGAGGCCCATTGTGGCCCAGGTCCAGCCAGCTGAGGCGTGGCAGACCACCCAGGGCGCCCCCATCCACCCTCACCAGCCGGTTGTTGGACAGGTCCAGCCAGGAGAGTGACTGTTGGGGATAGTCAAAATTAGATCAGAATTCTAATTATGCGGCAATAGAGTGTCCTCTGGAAAAGCGATTTCTTATAAGATATTAATTATATTGAATACTTATAAGTAGATATTAATTATACTGAATTCTTATAAGTAGATATTAATTATATTGAATACTTATAGGTAGATATTAATTATATTCAATCACTTTTTTTTAAATATTCACCCATTAACCCTGTATACACAAATTTCCCAAGTATGTGTCCCAGAATAATTGTTCATTTGATTTTTTTAACATTTACAAATACAATATATTTTTTTCAAATAAATCAAATTATCAAACAGCAACCAGTCAATGCAACGGGCATTAAGGGGGAAATGAAATAATTGAAGCCAAGCAAAAAGAGAAAATCAAAACACTCCAAAATTGGTTGTGATTCTGATCTTTTGCAGCAGTACTGGCAAAGCAGTTTTTTTTTATACTGGTAGAGAAAGTATTTAAGCTTCAAAGAAAACAGCATAGAAACATATAACGAAACATGGCTTTAACTGTGTTGTCTTTACGTGTGAAGGGAGAGTGATCTTGGCAATGTTTAAGAAAAACATTGAAACTTAACCTAGGGGCAATAAGAAACTCCAGTGAAAACTATAATGGCTTTAAAAAATAAATATTCAACACCGTGTTATGTTGGTATCATTGCATTTAGAATATCTGAATTCGCATGCGCATTCTGTTTTTGGATTAGTATTGAAATTTTTATTTTTCGATTTTGTTAAGATTTGATAAAATTTAAACTTAATATATGACTTTAAGCTCTATAATTGTTGTTCAATATAAACAACTATTATTCATGAAAGAAATTAGAGTATTCATGATCAAACCAATTATCAATTCAGATATTATGATAATGTTAATGGTCAATACTAAAGTTTCTAAAAGGTACATAATTTTATTACTTATGTTTAGTTATGGTTTACCATAAATAGAATATTAAATTATGTACGGTGAAGCTCATCCTTGTTTTGACATTTGACATTCTAACCTCAAAACTGATCAAAACCGACCGGTCATAGATTTTGGCAGGCTTTGAAAAATTGAAACTTTGAAAATTATTTTAAATATGAAAATTAACTTTAGAAAAAATTTTTAAAAATTTAAGTTTGAATGAGATTATTCATAAAAAAAATTGTCCTGGAGTTCCTTATTGTGCAAAATATCCATGTATTGTTAAATATAACATGCACAAACCTATAGAAAATTTAACCTATTTTGCATATTCATGCATGGCAAAATATGTTTCACTTTTCAAATTGAATACATAATTAAAAGGTCAATGAAGAAAGGCATTATGTAATATTACATATGTACACAATGTGAAATTAAATAATAATAAGAGTAATGTAATTAAATAGTGAAAGCAACATAAAACAGACCTAAAAGCTTAAGTACGCTTCCAAAGGCTTCAGGGATTATCATCAATTAGGAATGGGATTAAAACAAACCATAAAAGTGTAAAGGTGAATACTAATTCCACCGGACAGCAATGGATAGGACAATGTAATATAAACATTATTCATACATGCACATGCATACATTATGAGACAGAAGAAAGTAGATGTGGAAAAATGATGATACATAATTTATCAGCGACAAATACAATGCAGTATTGAAAATAAAAATAAAACTTTTCATTCAAATTCATTGGAATTCTGGAAATTAAATTCGAAAACAATACATAAAAACATCAGCGGAATAGTTGTAACCCAAGGTTTCCCAACTAGTTGACAAGTCGATCCCAAAAATTATGATTGTGAAATTTGCAAATAATAATGGTTTCCATATTTCAATTGAGGACAAAATGGTTTTGCTAGATTTGTGCTTATCTGTTAATGAAGCACTTTGATGGTCAAAGCAGGGGACATTTTTTTGTTTGACAATAGTTCTCAGGTAATTTAAGGTGACCCTTCGGGTGATTTAACAAAAATTCTAATAAGATTCTTATTATAAGTCATTCAACATGAAAATTAAGATAAAAAGTAGCTCTCTTCCCCAAAAAGGTTGGGAACCCTTGTTGCAAGCCATTATGTGATACAAAACTACGTTTTCTTTACACATGCATTGAGTGACCTAAGTGATTTAATGATGAAGAAAGAAAGAAAGAAGGCTGCCAATTAAAAAAAGAGAGAAGACTGATCATTTAAAGAAAATTCTGAGAAAAAAAATGAATATCAACTGCAAAAAGTATTTGTTATCTTCAGAAAATAATAAATGAACTAAACTGTGTTATAAGAATATCTATTAATTTGGCCTCAGAAAGAATGATTGACGATGCACCGTTAATTAAATAAATATATACTTTCTTTTAAATCACGACATTATGCGTATTTAATTCGTCAATCGGTTTCAGAAGAACCCCTCTTAACTTTTATCCTGACAAAGAAATAGTTAAATAGACGCAGTAGCTTAAAACACAGTATTTTCTGATTCACTAAATCTAATTATAGCCACAACACGTACTTTCGAAATAAAACTCGATTTACAATATTTTTTTAAATTATCATAGTTCATATTCATGATGTTCCATTGTAAATGCTTTTCATGAACATGAGCTATCAGATGATTCTAATGAAAAGAAAAACACAAGAAAAGAGAGAAATATGAATAGTGTGAAGTAGATGACAGTGCATTAATTGGCCATATTGTAGAGACATGCAACACTGGAAACTGGACACATCATCTGACCTTGAAGAAAATCTCTGGGCGGGGTTGGTTTTTGAGTTTGTCGGGTTTTTGGTTAGGGTAGGGGCGCCGCACGCTGTGGTACGTGTAGTCCTGGTACTCGCTGCCCGGTTTCTGCCAGTCATTGGGCCGCTGCTCCGCAGGACCGTAGTCGTCGTAGTCAGAAAACTGGTAAGCGGGCACTATTATTATACTTTCCACACGGATAAGCGGCCAAATCAGACAGAAATGATCATGTTCAGACTTCTATACATGTTGAAATATCACTATGTGAATGTTATACCAACACAAATCGAAAATTACAATTTTTAAGGCAAATACATATGTATTGACATTACGTCAACCCGCTATTTAAATATATATATTTTTAATAATGTAAATCTGATTAAATAATGTTGTTATTAAGTTCTGCAAGTGTTTTTAGTATTTTATTATTGTGACAGCTGTTTCGGCGTTCAAGGCCATTTCCAAACTTCTTTAAAGAACATATACGATGTTATAAAAATAAAAGCAATTCTTCAAAATTAGCAGAACACCTCTTAGTGAATAATTACTTCCCGGTTGACAACAACGAGCCTAAACCCTTACATATAGAAAGAAACGGTCTTAGATTAAATTAACTTGAACAATTAGAAATTAGTGAACAAATAAATGATCCTAATATAACATAAATTAATAAAGTAAGGAAAATTATTTATTCACCACTTCTCAGTATGTTCACATTATTGAAACAATATAACACATTTAAATAAATCAATTAAGAAAACATTGTCATTTAAATACTTAATAATACATTATGTTTCCCCACACATTATTCATGTAAAAACTTCACAGAATAGAGAGTTTTAATTATTGTCCAACTAAAACGGTTTTACCGATAATAAATCGTTATTTTTAAAAACCCATCTAAATTATAATTGGGTGGGAGTAAATAAAATCATATAAATAAGTCGTCACAATGTGGATTAAGTGAGGTTTGAAAATGGCCTCGAACGCCGAAACAGCTGTCACAATAATGAAAACTAAAAATACTTGCAGAACTTAATAATAACATTATTAAATTTGATTTAAATTAAAATAAAAAATTAAATTAAATGAAATTCTATGAATTAAACGCAAAAACAATGAATAAATTAACCGCTCTTTAAATGTGATACCAAACCTATACTATATGTAATATGAATGCTCAGCAAATTGATTTAACATTATATGGAACTGTTAAATAATATTGTAAATGATTATTTTTAATATCAGAACAGCCAGGACGGTTCATAAATTAATTTATAAAATAAAACAATAACTTTGTTTTACATCACTTTTATTTATACTTTAGCCGACCGGGTTTCGCTACTACCATAAATTGCTTTAAGTTAATCAGAAATACACAAAATTCACTCCATAATTGAATAAATTGCCGAAATGTTAATTAACTATCAACCGATGTTGTCAACTGAGCTAACATGTACCTAATTATTTAAATATCTCTGTAAATAGACTAAACACAGACATTAGGTTTTAGGTATTGCTCCGCAATACATTTTTTATGTATATATTGGATAAAATAATGAATAACTTGATAAAGTACTTGTGGAACGCAACAAAAGAATGTTTTGTTGTAAGGCGGGCACAATATATGCGTATGTTTGGGTGCATTTCTAGCTTTCCAAGTGATACGGTAGTTAGCGAGAGGGGTGCGGGGTGTCACTCTCCATGCCATCATGCGCGGTCACCAGCAGTAGCCGGCAGTCTGCTGGCACTAATGATGTAATGTTTCATTTTTTCTTCATTGTCAGCACAATATCTTAGTTATATAGTATATATGTACATATCTACTATAAATAAAGTGATTTACATAAGTAATAAATGTAAACCATTATTTTTTTTTCATGTGATACCACACAAGAGTCCCAACTGCTCCCAACCATCTGGAGCCAGTGGGTATGTCGTTAGGCTGAAGGTATTGAGGAGGGGAAGGAGTTGGGAAAGAAGAAAGGTGGGGAAGTACCTGGCTATTCAGATCTGGTCACCAAACACAACTAAAGCCATTTCAAAAAACGTTTCGATTCTGAATAGTGGTCTTTCTGGAATGTGCCGCAAATATACTACATATTATTATAAATAAATAAATTGTGAAATAACACAATTCAATTAAATAAAATTTACTTGCGAATGCCGGAATTTAAACCGCGACCTCTGGATTCGTATCCAAGGATTGTAAGCACTCAACCACAGAGATAATCATAATAATTTTAAAATATTTCTATTACCTCCGTCCACCTTCATCCCTCCCTCTGAAGCTCCTCCTTCCTTGCCCCCCACCTAAGTTGATGTTCTGTCTCTCTCTTCTAATTTTCTATTAAATACCATGTATTTCTGTATTATGTTTAATATATTTTTATTCACCCCTGAGGAAGGTTCAGGTTGAACCGAAACCGGTTGGATGAAAAAATAATAAAGTGGAATTGAAACAAAGTTATTTTAATTTTTATCATATTAATTTTAATGCAACTTAAAAATCATAAAACTCTAAATTTGCACACTGAATGTATCGCAGAATTTTCTAGCAACATAGGGGAATGGTTAAAGGTTCATGTTTTGAATTGTACGGGTAATGCACACAGCAATATAACATATTTAGAGAAATTTATCCGATCCTAGAGTTTTGAATTGTACGGGTAATGCACACAGCAATATAACATATTTAGTGAAATTTAGCCGATCCTAGAGTTTTGAATTGTACGGGTAATGCACACAGCAATATAACATATTTAGTGAAATTTAGCCGATCCTAGAGTTTTGAATTGTACGGGTAATGCACACAGCAATATAACATATTTAGTGAAATTTAGCCGATCCTAGAGTTGTGAATTGTACGGGTAATGCACAATAAAGCAATATAACATATTTAGAGAAATTTACGATCCTAGAGTTTTGAATTGTAAGGGTAATGAATGCACACAGCAATATAACATATTTAGAGAAATTTATCCTGATCCCAGAGTTTTGAATTGCAATGGTAATGCACAGCAATATATTGATACTTTGAGTGAATTCTAGCTTTCGATCCTAGAGTTTTGAATTGTACCGTAATGCAATACAGCAATATAACATATTTAGTGAAATTTAGCCGATCCTAGAATTGTACGGGTAATGCACACAAATATAACAGTTATTGTTAGCTCTCAGAGTTTTGAATTGTACGGGCATCGCACAATAAAATAACATATTTAGTGAAATTTAGCCGATCCTAGAGTTTTGAATTGTACGGGTAATGCACACAGCAATATAACATATTTAGTGAAATTTAGCCGATCCTAGAGTTTTGAATTGTACGGGTAATGCACACAGCAATATAACATATTTAGTGAAATTTAGCCGATCCTAGAGTTGTGAATTGTACGGGTAATGCACACAGCAATATAACATATTTAATGAAATTTAGCCGATCCTAGAGTTTTGAATTGTACGGGTAATGCACACAGCAATATAACATATTTAGTGAAATTTAGTCATCCTAGAGTTGTGAATTTGAAATGTATAATGCAATAATATAATATAACATATTTAATGAAATTTAGCCGATCCTAGAGTTTTGAATTGTACGGGTAATGCACAATAATTTAGCTGATCCTAGAGTTTTGAATTAAAATGGGTAATGCACACAGCAATATAAGGCTTAGAGAAATTAGCCGATCCTAGAGTTTTAATCTGAAATGCCAGCAATATAACATATTTAGAGAAATTTAGCCGATCCTAGAGTTTTGAATTGTATGGGTAATGCACACAGCAATATAACATATTTAGAGAAATTTAGCCGATCCTAGAGTTTTGAATTGTACGGGTAATGCACACAGCAATATAACATATTTAGAGAAATTTAGCCGATCCTAGAGTTTTGAATTGTATGGGTAATGAATGCACACAGCAATATAACATATTTAGAGAAATTTAGCCGATCCTAGAGTTTTGAATTGTATGGGTAATGCACATAGCAATATAACATATTTAGAGAAATTTAGCCGATCCTAGAGTTTTGATATTTGATAAGTACATACATAGTTTAATCACCCATCCTTTGAGTTATTATTCAAAAAGTGAGTAAAAAAACATCGTTTTTTTTTTTCATTAGATTTTGTAATAACAATACATGTTTACAATATACCAACTTGTATGGGAGAGACGAAAATACCCATACACATCCGTTAGCTTCAGCTGACATCGAAATACTAAGCAAGATAAGGCAGGAATAAACTTGGCGTATACAAATGTTTTATG
>JAHDVE020011474.1:0-81482 GCA_022606495.2 Halesus radiatus | reverse complement strand
TTATTATGTATTACATATCATTTTTGACTGACAGCTCATAGACATACGAGTATGTATATATGTTTTTCCTTACCATTCCATTATAACATGAAGCAATTAAAAAATGTAAGCAAGTTGACTTTAGTAATCAATTTGGAATCACGCATAACAATCGTGACAATTGTTTCAATTAATTTATATATATGTATATGAAAAAGATACGTAATGAATAAAATACTTTTGTATTTCTTAAAAAATTATTTATTTAAAGGAAATACATATTCTTTCACTTTGTTAACTTACTCTTATCTTATTTTTCGTGAGAAAACTATGTCGCTTTCACAAGAGCACGAGGAAAATCTTAGTTTCTTTTCATCAAAAATATTGCGTCGGTTGTGTCGCATCCGTGCGAAAAGTAAAATTCATTCCATTAATTGAATTCTTGGAATAGTTGATCAGTTGGGTAGTCTTGTAGTTTTTTCAATATAATTTTTATTGCGAGTTACTGAACAATTTCTATGGGGATCAGACTAGCTTTGTAAGATGCTCTTCGACTGATATCGCATATTGCAAAATAAACTGTACCAACGCGTAATATGTCAAGTGTCTAATGTCGTAATATACTATTATGTTCGTTAGGTTAATCAATCAACCAATGAATGATTTTGATTCGATTATTTAAAAAATCTAAATTCACCTCACTTCGATATGAATTAGTACCTCGATTATGCACACACCTAAATGCCTACTTATTGGTTTATTACCATTCCTGCACTTTCCCTTCGCGGGAAAGTATCTCATTCATAATTCGGGTTTATCGTGGTTGATTGATATTTGGCCTACAGTTTTATTGTTGATTTTTTTATTAATTTCTATATAATTTGACATTTTAAGGTAAGGTATAAATATAAAAATATTTTTTATATATTATAGAACTTTTTTCATAGTCCTCTTCACTAGTAGATCCTGTGCTGAGGCCAACTGGGTTTTGAATAAAGGGATTTCAGCGACTTCTATATTTCAACTTCTAGGCTTGGGTACGGTATTTCCAGTCATTTCTATGACGTTGTTTTAAGAATACTAGTCAGTTCTTCTCCTGTTAATCCCTTAAGCCAAGTTTTGCTGAGTTTAATGCTATATTGATTGAATGACTTTGTTTGATACTAAGTGGGAGTTTGTTGTATAATTATAGAGCTAAAAATTCAGAGCTTCTTTGTCCGAAAGTAGTATTACACTTAGGTACATTTAGTTTGTCTAGTTACTTTGCTCTGGTATTCTGATTATGAGGAGTCATAGCCAGTTTGTCATTTTTAAGATGATGAACTAGAACATTTTTGGCAAAGATTTTTTGAATACTTAGAACGTCGAAATGTTTCCGTTGTTGACATCCTTATGGGGATTTTTAAATTGGTCTTAATGGTGCATTTCTGAGTTGTATTTAGTGGTTTTATGTAATTTGATGCAGCTGAGCTCCATCCCAAAATTCCATATTCCATATATTAAACATAATATCTTTATCTTTAAAAACACATATGTCTGTAACAATCGGTACCTATATTATATCTTTCATTTCGTTGTATTGTTTAATACTGTATTGATCGCGAATGGTTCGATTTTATCCATATTAATCCAATGTTGGTTGATTGCGCGATGTTGATGATTAAATTAATCCATCAACATTTTGACGTGAATTAGTCAAAATACCTGAAAAATATTTATCCGGTGATAACAGATTTTGATCATTTTTATTATAATAATATACTGCATTATAACTGTTCTAATTTTTAAAAAATTGCAAATGAATCAGGTCGTAACTTTTTTTTTGATTAAACAACTATAAGAATTCTTAACACATTTATTGGTCAGTACATTACCCATATAAATAGTAGCTGCGTTTGCAGAAAGCAATAATTCTGCGGTTAGAAACCATATTTTAATAGGTATGACAACGATATTAGGTTTGAACAGTTATTTATAGGGGCTGCATATTACAGTAAAGTATCAATATTAGTCATTACAGGAATATATTACAGGAATATATTACAGGAATATTGCTGGTTTTCAAACAGAGGGTTCGTGTCATTTTAATTTTTATTAAAACATATAATTGAAAAGGGTTAACAATGGACATTTTATTATGTAGGTATATCATAATTGAATACAGTTTACATTCAACGAAACATTTCTTTAGACAATTTGTGATATTTTTCTTCGCATGGTGGAGTAGAGTTGGTGGAGGTCATAGTGGGTGCTGAGGTTATTCAGCCAGTCGACGGTATCGGGAATCACTTGGTTCAGCACAGATGTGCCATAGGGAAACTGATGAAGGGGACATTCTTCTACGATGTGTTCTGCTGTTTGAATATGTTCACATTTGCAAAGTTCCGAATCCTTTAGGCCCCATTTATGCATCATATACGCACAACGGCTGTGACTGCACAGGATGCGATTTAATGAGATCCGCGTCTTCCGACGGAGACTGGAAATTTAATAGTAAGGTCTACAATAAGGTGCTTGTTGTTCACGTCCGAGGTCTGCCACTGAGTTCACCGCTACCCTTCAGGGGAGTGTCGTGATAGAATACCGTATATTTGTGATACGTTCTCGTATATGTTTTAATTCGCAGAAATAAACGAATGAAATTGTGTTAAAAAAATTAGGCCTTCTAGAAAAATCATCTCGAGTTTGATTTTTATTGATAAACTTGATTTACTTCAAAGAAAATATCATTTTATCGTCTTCATGTTTAAAAAGTGTATTTTTCCCTAATTAAATACCAAACAGCACGTGAGGAAGAATGTGGCAAACGAAAACTGCCTTTGATTCCCAAATATATGTAGGCAACCGTGAAAATCTGAATAAAATTTAATTAGGTGTCCGCACAAACGAATCTACACGACCTATCTGAAAATTTACATAAATCTTAAATATAGCTTGTTTACATGTCCATGAATGAGAACATCGTAATTCGGTGTCAGCACTGCCAAACACCGTAGAAAATTCACTATGAAGCGGAAGGTTTCACGACATTTCAATAATAGATACACTTTCTTATCAGTAGGTTTGTATTTATATTCATTACATAAATCACAAGCTATTGGTAAACAAGGTCATTAAATACTTTATAGATAGAGAAAGAAGACGTTACCACATCACTAGTGATAATAATTATAGTCGCAAAATCTCTATGTTTATTATGGTTTGATATATTTATGCCATTATATCAACGAGTGGCAGATTGGACGCCCTGGATTTAATGAGCCATATTACCTTGCGTGTACCTACCCGTAATACGAAACAGACGGCTCTATATAATAATCCAGTGTCTTCAAATAATTATTTTGAGAAGAGTTTACGTCTTTATGGGGACTTTAAAAATGGTCTTTATGACGCATTTCTGAGTTGTACTCGTATTTAGTGGTTTTATGTAATTTGATGCAGCTGAGCCCCATCCCAAAATTCCATATTCCGAATGAGAGTGGTATAAAGCATAATAAACTATATATAGCCGTTTTAGTGCTATGCTTATTTTGCAATTATGTATATAAATTGCTACAGATATTCTGTGTTTTTAAATTTTAAAAAAAAAGTATGGTGTTCAATAAAAATGAATAACTTGGACAAATATCAATCAATTTCAATGATTTTTTTTTTTTGAAATTATACAAGTAAAGAATGACATTTTCCGAATATTATAGTTCTATTTAAAAAAAAACTATATATTTACCACTACAAAAAATAATAAAAAAAGGCAAAAATATAAGATTATTTCACATAACAATTGTGTTTTTGAAAATAAATCCGAAGATTCACTTTCTATTCACTGTACAATAATATCACTTCCGTCGTCACTGTCTTCATTTATGGGAACAAAGGTTTCGTCGTCCGTAGTGCCGCTGTCATTTGATACATTACGATCATCCGCAATAGAACTAACTTCCGACATGGTGAAAAATATCGATTCACTTTAGGGTGTATTTATTTTAACAGTATAAACAATAAATACAGTTATCAAGACACGCGCCAACCGCAATATATCACGCTAAAATTGAACGTGTGCTCTCCCAAGGATGACAAAAAGCACACTGGAAATTTCAGCGCTATAGCGCTGCTTCGTAAAGTATGTAACTAAAGATAACAGCGCGATGGCGCTGGGCCGCACTCTAACGGTTAATTTCTACAATATATTAGTGTACAACTGTTTTATAGATACTATGAAAAATAAATATATAAAACAAAAGTCTGAAAAACTTCACGAAAGGAATAAAACCCACAAGTTAAAGTTAATAATTAATAATTTACTACAGAGTAAACTTAGTTAGGTACCTACCAATTGGAATGTGGCGTTCAGAGCTCAATTTCATAGAATCAACATCAGTCCAGTCCCCCACTGTCCTGGCGACAGCTAACTCAACAAACTGTACTTAACCCATATTACACACCACAATGAACCTGGCGGTATACTACAAATTGCCAAAATAGCAAACAAAGAATGCATCATTCGCCTAATTAAGGCTACGAAGATGAAAGAGTTGAACGAGGAACTCCAGTGAAAAATATAATGGCTATAAAAATACACATTCATATACTCGTAGATCAGCAAACGCCGATTCTGAATATATGTTTAACTTTTATTATTAATAGAAGTGAATAAATAATCACCTCATCATTATTTACGTACATACGTATTTTTTAGTTTTGGCGAAATTTAAACAATTTGGGTGCCTTTAAGCTCTTTAATTGTTGTTCAATATAAAATAAACTTTTATTGATGATGTAAAATAGAGTATTCATGAGCAAATCAATTATCAATACGAATATTAAAAAAGATTTTGACCGATACTATTATTATTATTTGAGTTAAAGTTTCTAAATAGGTACATAATGTTATTACTTATGTTTATTTATGGTTAACTATGAATGGAATATAAGATTATGTACGGTAAAGCTCATCTTTTTTGACATTTGACATTCTAACCTCAAAATTGATCGGCCATAGATTTGGAGCGTTTTGTACTGGTATTTAAGTTCGAACGTCATTATTCATAAATAAAATAGAAATAAAAAAATTGGACTCTAGTTCCTTATTGAGGGTAATGGACAAATATTGAATTAACAACCGTAATAATATTAATAATTGGTTTATTCAGGCCGCATTTGGGCTTTTACATTTTATTACATTAGATGCATGATACCTGTAATACATTTAATTTAAAAAATAACGATATTGTATAAAATATACAATGCACATGCAGTAATAAAAAATAAACTAAATAAATACAGTCAAGAAAGGCATATAATTTTAACAAAATTGTTTTTATAAGTTGATAGACTTTTAATACCTATGGAGTCGATATTGTACTTATTACCTAGAGTGTGCAGTCGATACATCGCGGAATTTGATTCTGAATTGGTTCCTATATTGTAACAATGGTAAGGTACCTTCTGACGAGCTATTTTACTTGGTACATGAAAGTCAATCAACCAAAGAAGTTCAGAGTCCAACATATTATTAACAATTTCAAACGAAAAAGTCGGAAGATATTGTGCCGTGGTAAGTAAAACACGGTAATTAAAGAAATGTGTTGAATATGGTAAGTTATTGATTATTAATTTTCTTATGTTTTACATAAGACATAATTTAATATTATTCGTTTTAATATGACATTGTTTTTTTTTTATATCAAAGCAATCTCATATCTGTCGGTAAGTAAAAATGCAGTATTTCTATTTATGCAACTAAAAACACAGTTCCTACGTTGAAATTACTGCGTTTATACTCTCATTTATGAACTTGCTGTAATTTTTATCTATCATCTTGAAAAACATTCTCCCCCCGTACGGTCTTTCACTCTATGGAGGCGATATTATAACCTAGATTTTTGACGTTTGAATGGAGTTTTTTGTTTTATTTTTCGTATTTCTATTGTTCTAATAAGCTGTTTTATACATAAAATAACGATTTAAAGGGATTGGTAAACTTATAAACACAGTAAAATATTGTACTGCTTTTTTACTTACCACAATTACGTGATAAGCCTTCACCGTTTGTATCTAAAAACATAAATACATATATTCTCAAGTGTTTTGGAAAAAAAATAAACACATTAGGCCAATTTTTAATGTGCTAAAAGATTAAACAAATCTCTACCCTTCATCCTGGGGAATGACTTCCATGGCAATTACTGTGTTTTTACTTACCACGGCAGCATTCTTCTTTCTTTTAATATAGCAAGACCCATCACCTGCAATAGTGAATAATAAATTATATTATTATTTTCATACATTTTGACGTTAAAAACCAATATTCCTCACACATAAAAGACAATGAAATAAAATGACATTTCGTAAATCCGACAATTTAAAAAACTGTTCCAACCTGAAACATGTGAGGCGAAAGAGGTCACCGTTGTCAAAGTAGATAGTGATGCAATTTCGTAGTTTTTTTCGTATATTATATTTGTTTTATCGTTATTTCGATAGCAAGCGATGCATCAGCTCCGTCCTAATTCTGAGAGGCGTGCGATGAATAAAACAAACAAGTTTATGTCTTGTATGCGCCTTATTGTTACATTTCTATTATCATGTACTCTTACTCTTCAATTTTGTAGATAATTTATTTTGTAGTAACTATCGTGTATAACAAAACAAACTGTATCTAAATTACTTTCTTGATATATTTTATTTCTATACTTAGTTACCATTACTGTCGCTGCATGGCGCTGCTCCTCAACTCAAACACGAAAAATCTCTCTCTATTGGGTTGGGTAGTTTTTTTAAATAAAATTATACTTTTTTTGGAATTAGCTTTTACGATATATCTGTACTATTAAATATTGTATATGTATTTATTATAATTTTTTTTTTAAAAGTTCGCCCAACCAACTACCAATCTGTAATTGAACAAAGATCCAAAATATTATTAGAGTCACAATTGATTTAGTTTGCCCTGTTGACTGCTGATGAAACAAAATATTTATCGGCTATAAGCTTGGTCCAGACTACCGAACTAGTGGCAAGCGATAGTTGAGCACTAATGGAAATGTGTGAGTATGTAGTCACAAATGATTTCATACACCATATTATTAATGTAATTTTTTTGTGGCTGATTTGCAGATCTTTTCAATGTGATCATGAAATGTTAAAAGAGCGTCAAACATAGTTTCCAAGTCCTTACGAGTCGTCATGTGCTTAAGAGACAGACGGTTAGAGAAGTTTATTAGCAATATTCCAGTCAAAAATTAGCAATAATATCTTCCTGTAGTTGCCTACAGTCTTCCAATTACCTTATTCTCGTGAATAGTTTAATGTCGACAGCAAAAAGTAAGAAAAACAACGAATTTGATCATTTTTTAAAGCTATTTATGAAAATTAAAAATAATAAGGGTCCCAATAGAAATAATAAGTAAAAAATAGTAAGGGTTCTATTTTAAATTGGAATCGTTAGGTTGCGGATCGGTTTCCCGTCACAATAAAAATAGTAAGGGTTCTATTTAGAATTGGAATCGTTAGGTTGCGGGTCGGTTTCCTGCCACAATAAAAATAGTAAGGGTTCTATTTAGAATTGGAATCGTTAGGTTGCGGGTCGGTTTCCTGTCACAATAAAAATAGTAAGGGTTCTATTTAGAATTGAAATCGTTAGTTTTTTTTTTTTTTTAAGACAAGATTTTTGTGCATAGCGCAAAGGGTAACAATTATTTTTTATAAACAATAATTATTAGCCTGAAACACTCATCCAAATTGAAAAAACCTTCCGAGCAAAGATAAATGTCGCCGGCAGGACTCGAACACACACCCTTCTAATATCCGGTCAGATGCTCTATCATTGAGCTACGTCGGCTTATCGCAAACCCGCCAAGTTAATCAATATATACTAGTGTTTCATTCAATAATTACGGTTTTTTTTATTATATTTCACCTGTAAACATCCAACTTTAATTTGTCTCGACGCCACCTAGTGAGGGATTTAGCCGTTACAAGCCTTCCTCATATTAATAAAGTTGGTTGTTTACAGGTGAAATATAATAAAAAAACCGTAATTATTGAATGAAAGACTAGTATATATTGATTAATTTGGCGGGTTTGCGATAAGCCAACGTAGCTCAATGGTAGAGCATCTGACCGGATATTAGAAGGGTGTGGGTTCGAGTCCTGCCGGCGACATTTATCTTTGCTCGGAAGGTTTTTTCAATTTGGATGAGTGTTTCAGGCTAATAATTATTGTTTATAAAAAATAATTGAAATCGTTAGGTTGCGGGTCGGTTTCCCGTCACAATAAAAAAAACATGTTTGTTTTCCCATTTTTGGGTGTTAAACATCGAACATTATAATTTTTATGGTAACTTATGAGGTACCTACTCTTTAATTGAACTGCTGCGATTAGTATGAACAAAAATATTTGTCTCTACCTTAGAGTAATTGTTACTCTAAGTACTTCTCTACCTGAGAAGCCTGGCGGTGGCTACTATAAGGTCGTCTCTTATAAGTGCTCCAGACGTCTCGAAGTAATAGTTGTTTACGTCGTCCTCTCCAACATTGGAGTACAGAATGATGGCATGCCATGTCGCTTGGTCTATTTCCACACAATCACCTTCCAGTATTCTCTCCTGATCGTTTTCTGCACCTTTAAAATCATTCATAAAACACTACTCACTTTATAGCTCACAATGCAAGGGGTGCTGTCTTAATATTCACTTGTGGGTGTAAGATTTACTTATTGGAATCTGCTTTTGTTAGTCAATGTAATACAACATGCTAGTTGGGAATGTGTGTTGTGTGGGCTATCTGGACGAAGCTAATAAAAGGCCGGTAGAACAAACACAACATTCCCCCCTATCGTATGTGTTATAAAATTGCATTCCGTCCGATAAGGCAGGGAGTTCGATCAAACGAATTGACTATTTTTTATATAAATAATAAATAGTTTTTTTTCCTCATTTAGGTGTGCCAGATCAGAGGTGCCTCCCAAAAATCAATAGTGGGGCACAAAATGCCTGTATTAAAATCATGTAAACGCCCTGTCTTACATGTAAATACAGGTTTATTATTATTTCAGAATGCTGCAGGAAATCCCCACGTTAGAGTCCATAGTGACGAAAGCAAAGGAGCAGTTCGTTAGGGAATTTGGACGTGAAGCTACGTTGGCCGCCTGCGCCCCTGGCAGAGTCAATCTCATCGGTGAACACACAGACTACAACGATGGCTTCGTATTGCCGATGGTGAGTGAAAAGAAATTATATTCAATATTAAATCACGTCTTATCGTGCATGCTTTCGATGCACACAATTGTGACCTGACGACAATTTAAAAACTGTGTCATAATAACAGCGACATATACCAAAACCACCTAGATCATAAGGCCTACCCACCAAGATCATAAGGCCCACCCACCAAGATCACCTAGATCATAAAGAATACCCACCAAGATCACCTAGATCATAAGGCCTACCCACCAAGATCATAAGGCCTACCCACCAAGATCATAAGGTCTTCTCACCAAGATCACCTAGATCATAAGACCTACCCACCAAGATCGCCTAGATCATAAGGCCTACCCACCAAGATCATAAGGCCCACCTACCAAGATCACCTAGGACACTGAATCAAATCGACCTTTTAACTTGTATGAGAATCGTATAAGAATGTATCAAGATGGCTAAAAATAAATAAATTAAAATTGAATAGCAAAAAAAATGTGATAGATGATGTGAGTTATATTAGACACAAAACTTTCATAAACATGCTGAATATATCAAAAAGAAAATTGGTAAAAAGATTTATTTTTTGGTAAGAATTCGTCAAAAAATGTCCAGAAAAACGACACTTAAATTTACAACTCTATTATTGCTCCACATTTTAGCTACTGCTCAACAATACTTTACTCGTGGAACGACATAGAATAGAACAAATTACAAATTCTCCAAAATAGAGCAATGCGAATAATACTAAAGCCAAATAGATATTTCAAAGTAGCTAAAATGTTAGAAGAATTAAATTGGCTAACAGTGAGACAAGTGCTGACATTGAACGCAATGATTTTTATACATAAAATAAGAAACAATTTGTATAACATGTATAACAAATAAAATGTATAACATTATTTACAACATGGCCATTCACAGATATAATACAAGAAATTGGGCTACCGAAAAGAACAAAGCCAATACGCAAAACAGTTTATTTTATAAAGGGATGAAATGTTATAATGCTCTGTCGGTCCCAATCAAAATTACACCAATGAATAGATTGTAAAAACCACATTAAGCAAGCTAAAATCCAATAGTATGTAAATTATCATTAGCTCTATGTAAAGTACCAAATAGTATAGAACTTATAATTAGTTATTTTGTGAACTTAAATGTACAAATTACTAAAATAAAAATAAAACATCAAAAAAATAACCTAAATAAAAATATTTTTATTAATTTTTAAAAACTGACTAAAACGTTTTTACAAATGATAACAAATTTAACATATACAAGTTAAAATGCCGATTTTATGCAGAAATAGAAAATGCCTTGTGAAATAGGTGGTTTTGGATATATACCCAGTACCTAGTACTGACATAATGACCTTGTTAAACTGGCGAGTCTCATCAAGAAAACGGTTTACTTGTATTGGAAAAGAGCAACATAGAACAGAATTTTAATTATTTTCTAACAAAATCGATTTTACCAATAATAAATAATTATTTTAAACACCCGTCCAAATTAGAATTGGGTGGGAGTAAATAAAATCATATGAATAAGTTGTCGCAATGTGGATTAACCGCAGTTTCAAAGTGGCCTTGAACGCCGAAACAGCTGTCGCAATAATAAAAACTAAAATACTTTCAGAAATTGATAATAACATTATTAAATTAGATTTACATTAAATTAAAAATAAATATATATAGAAATGATTCCTTTTCGAATAGTGGTGGGCGAAGCGGCTCGGTTTAGTGAGACGGATCCCTAAATCAGCTCTCTGTAAAGACAATCCACATGAAAACTGGACGAAAAAAGTATCGTGTGAGAGCGTCTTAAGGACGTCTTTAGGAGGGCCAAGGGAGCGAGGGAGAGGGCATTGTGCGGGGGGACGCGAACCGTCGTTCAATCGAGCCGGATCACCGAGCCGGTACACTACAAAGAGCTGATTTAGTGATCCGGCTCAGTAAACCGAGCCGCTTCGCCCACCACTATTTTCGAACCCTGCTTCACAAACAAACCTTCATTGTACTCACATAATTAATTTGTCAATGCGTTTGTCTCCCATTGGAGCTAGGCCTGGAAAGTTAGCAATTTTTAATAATGTTCTTATCTTGCCAGGGTTACCAGCACGGGACGGCAATATATCTATTAGCGAGCGTAGAGTAACTGAAAATCCGCCCCCAGTCTCCTTTTATCCGTGCTTAATGTACTCGTATGTATGTACAATTATACATTGGGTGCATAATGCACATGAAATGTGAAATAATACGTTCTAGTACGTTCTCGAAACTGTTTTGAAGACCGGATCAGTTTCTCTCTTCATGATTCATGGACTTCAAGTGAGGCTAAGTATTTAATGATCTTAATGTCCCGAGTGACCTAGTATAGCAAACAGGAGTGAATATTCTATAGATACGAGTATCAGTACATGAACATTATAGTACGAAATAACAATAGCCAAATGGATTTGTTTAGTTGGTTGGTCAATGGTGGAACGAATATAATGAACAGAAGTGCAATATATTGCCTATAATATTTTTTTTTTAAATAAAACAATATCTTTGTTAACATCACTTTCATTTTACACACTTATTGCTGATCGGGTTTCGCTACTACTGTAGCTTCTTCAGGGCAGTATTATAATAAGCATATATAATTTAAAAAATAATAACTACCTAGCAGAACTTTTTTATTATCAAAACCGTTTTTTAAACTTAATAATAAGTGTTATCATAAAGTACTCTACTCCTTCACTATTGTAACAGTTGCTTCGGCGTTCAAGGCACTTTGAAAATAGCTTTGAACGCCGCAACAGCTGTCACAACAAAAAAAAACTAAAATACTTGCAGAACTTAATAATAAATTTGATTTATTCATAAAAAGCTATTTGCCTCTTCACATCTTTATTTTAAAGGAACTTTACTTAAGAGGAACGGCTGCGCTGGCTGTTTCATACATAATTTAATTTTGGATTTGAAGCCAAAATACCCATCCAAACTGAATATGTTTTTTTTAATTAAAGGTTTATTAAATATCTAGTATGGATGAAAAGTATTTTATTTATTTTTGTTTTAAATTATGAAGTATAAACCATGAAAAAAAAACATTTTCATAATTTTAAATGCAACTTAGAAAATTATTTGCGGGTTAATGTATTTAAAAAATATATATCATACTTGATATGTAAATATGATAAAAATATGAAAACAAAACATTTAAAAAAAAAACCTTTTTCTCGACGATATTTAATTTTATTGTATTTTCAAAGTAGATGGGGTCAAACTTTTTTATTATATCACTGTTAGCCCCCAAATAATTAAAGGTGCCTCTAAAATCGCGAAAAATCAATTCCTCTAATGGCCTATATTTCATAAATTTAAACAAAAATAAATAAATTGCTTCTAATCCGTATTAGATATTTACAATACTTTTTGATGAAAAAAAAAAGATCATTAGGTTTAGGGGAGTATTTTGACCTCAAATTCAAAAATAAGTTTTCTATGAAACAGGCTGCACAGCTGTTCCTCTTAACATAGAGATTTTAGCCGTAAAATCCTGTTAAATTAACATAACGCCAGACCTTGCCAGTTTATTGTCAGACATCCAGATTTTCGATATATAGTGATACAAATTGACGTAAAATACACTAATTGGCGTCTATACAAGTTTTAAAATCAAATCAGATGGAGATAAATGCTTAAAAACAGGCTATTGACTCCAAATTGAAAAATATCACCACTGCTAACAAAAAAAAAATCGCTTCTATCATCTGTAAGATAAGAAAAATAGGGAGATTGCATCTTCACTGATGCTTCGAATTATCAGCAGTTAATCGATATAACTTTTCCCTTTATCACTAATTTATCGAGTTACTTGTCGTATGTGAGTACATCATGACAAAGCAAATTGAGCAGTGATTCCCAAACTTGCAATACGCCCGTGGTGCAAGAGGCCTACATACTTCGATTAAAATTTATTTTGAACTTTTTTCCATCTTCAATTATTTAAAAAAAAATCAAAATGATGCACGGGTGACGCCGATGGTGGAAGCGAAAAATTCACCACACGCAGTAACAGACGACTAAAGATCCAAGACGATGGACCCATAAACAGAAATATAAAAAGGCAGAGCTTATTCATAAACATTATATTGTATTTATTATTACAAAATAAAATCGAAATTTGCTTTTTTTAGAGTAACTCCACACAGGATGCTCTAAAGTTAATATTTTCCCTCAAGGCCTATATTTGGACATGCTGTGTGGAGGGTCTTTTAGACGATAATAATTGGATTACTTGTATAGCGCCGTTTTAGTGAAAAATCACCTCAAGGTCGCTGTAAGGATAGGAAGATAGGAAGGAGTGAACTTGAATCTTGAAGAGACCCATGTTGTAAGATGGAGGAAACACAGAGGCTGGCAGATCATTCCACAGCCGACCTGTTGAACACAAGAACGAGTCATAGAAGCGACCCGTTCTTATGTGCAAATGTTGAGCGCACGTTCGGCGTGTTTCCCGACTCTGCACCGGTGCCGAGGTATCAATGACCCTAGTTCCTCAGAGCATCTTACATTAAAATACCGGTAGAACACGGACAGCATTCCCACCTGACGTCTGTTTTCCAAAGATTGCAGTCCGTTTGTTAAGATAGGCGAATCTATCAAACGGACTACCTGTTTCTGCAGAGAGTCAAGGGTTTTTTTCAGATATTTTGGGGCTCCTGACCAGATAGCATGTCCTTAAAAAAATGTCGGTGGCATAGGCTCGCCTAACCCTGTCAAACATTTCATTTTAATGTTTTTTAAATTAGTTTTATGTTTAAAAACAAGAGAATACAATAATAAACTTTGAAAAGATACTTTGTTACTGTCATTTTTTGGAAAAATTTTGGAAGCCTTTGTGATCTAGCAGTACTATATTTAGAGTGCAAATAAAATTATTTATTTATTTACAACTCATATCACAGTTGGGAAAACAATAAAATAAAGTAACATACCTTCAGTATTGGAGTGTGTAGATACTTACGACGATTTATCACTGAAACAAAATACACAAGATGAGCCCCTCTCTATTAAATAATCACACAAAATTTGAGCCCCGTATATAAAACGTTCATAAGTAAATACATAAACAAAACTCCGTCCTTCTTCCAATATTCATTTTCAATTAAAGCTACGAATTGCCTCATAGATAGACAGCTTGAAATCAGCACTCCCATGGGAAAGGCAGTAATCAAATTCCGAGCAATCATCTGGGTGAATCTTGTGCGCATTCTGTAGCACTGAGCTTGATATTGAATTCACGGGCATAACTGTTAATTCTGTAACTCGATCCATTGGCTTTCTGTTTACAGTTACTTTAGTTAACCGACTGCAGACTGCATTACGTGTGGACAGCTTTGCTGTCAAAACAACTTAGAGAGACCATGGTTAAATTTTAACGAAACATTCACCTCGATATTAAAAATTACAGACATTTAAAATGAAAGGCACAGCCAATAAAATGTATGCAACCGCGTGCAAATATTGGGCTCGCGTTTGGCGTGTTTCCCGACTGTGCACCAGTGCCGAATGAATCAATGACGCTAGTTCTTCAGAACATCTTCGGTACAACACGGACAGTATTCTCACCTGACGTCTGTGCTCCAAAGATTGCTATCCATTCGTTGAGATCAATCTACCAAACGGACCGCTCGTTTCTGGCTCAATGACTTTTTCTTATATTTTGGGGTTCCCGACTAGAGGTGGCTGCCAAAGCCTACAGTGGGGCTCACTTACGATTTGTACAGGGTTAGCAGTTGTAGTATTAAAGTATCTGCGGACTCTGTACAGTATGCCCAGCTTCTGAGAGGCTAACTTTACTCTGGCTTCGATGAGCCCCCATACCTGAGCTGGTCACTTAGGGTTACACCAAACACATCTATTTGGAATATTGCTTTCATTAAAGGAGACTAGATTGTCAAGAGTATTTCCAATGCGGACAATAATATAGATAGAATTCCAACAGGGAAATAGATTTTCAAATTTCCTTGTTTGGAGACTGCCGCAACATCGAAAGAGAAATAAAGAGTTAATTCCTCTAGCTTCATCCAATTTTACAAATACTGTATTTAAGGCGATCCACCGACTAAACTTCCAACGAAATCACGCGCTCCTTACGCAGGGGCAACAAGGTTGAGATTCCCGCTTAACATCGGCCGCATGTTTCGATTTAGGCAAAAAAAACCATCATCAATATGCGTGTTTTATTCTATTCTGAAAAGCTCAGACATAATTATTAAAATATTTTACGGTCATATTCTAAAAAAACTTAATTTACCACAATGAACAATACGACAATATCGGAAAGGGGGTTCGTAAGCAGGAGAGTTTGCGCTTTAAACATTTTTTTAATGTCTGATACTTTATATTTTCTAGGCTTATAAAAAGTCACACCAAAAAAATGCCCGGTTAAACCAAAGGCCAAGGTGTGTTCTACTTGCAGTATTTAATTAAATCATCTATGATATTTCTAGGCCATCAAATTCTCAAACCGAAAACACATGATTTTGCATTACTTCCCATTGCGTCGCCTGAAATACCGTGTTTTTTTTCATTTCGTTTTCGGAGTTTTTTATACATTTTATATATTGACTTTTCCAGCCTAACTAGAAAATAACAGGTACAGTTACACGTCTCGGGCGGCGCTCCAGACCCTGCGCGTAAAAGCCCCACGATGACTTCCTGGAGCGCCTCTCGAGTAATGTGCATGTTTTGTTTTTTTCAACTCCAATACCCTGGTTACATCATGAAAAAAACAATAAGTTTTTTTTTATTAGTTCATTTAATACAAGGAGTGTTTATTCAACTAATGACCGAGAGAAAGATTATTGCATAAATTTCGACAATGGGATGTTTAAAACTAGCACGAAACCTGATGTGTAATAATATCAATTAAAATTGTGACCTTATCAATAGATATTTGTATGTACTGTATCACAACTTTTATCATTTTATAAAAGCAAACTTACACAAAGGGGTTGGAACCTTTCAATTTCCTCTGGAAAAATACTCGTCTTTCTAAGAAAACTTCTTTTAAAATCGTAAAAATCCATGGAAATTGATTCTATTTACATTTCCGAGGGTTTTTACTTTCGGAAAAAAAACCGGTGATGTTAAACTATTATTATTATAAAATACTAGCTCATGTGTACCCGGCCTTGCTCGTTTTTTTTTAAATTATGAAGTTGTGAATTCTTGCTTGTCGTTGGGTGCCAATTGATTTGACAGAGATCTACTATCTCTAAACAAAGAAACAAAAAAACATCCCGATCATCCCAATTATTATAGTTTTCGCAATATATTTAAATAAAAAAAGTTCTTAAGTAGGTACCTACTTGTGTTTTCAATTTTTTAAATATTCTACCGAAACAAACCTTCTTCTTTTGAATATGTTATCTATGGCTAACCAGAGTGGTATATATATATATATATATATGGGATCAGGGTTTTTCATACTAATTTTAAAACGTTATAGCAATAGATTTACATGTTGGATTTCATTCAAACTACTCTCTAAACCTCCCCGACACTAATAAGAACAAACTGTGCCATTTTCAGCGAAACCTCAGAATTAATTTCCGAGAAAACAGAGGACATACAAACAAGCATTCATTTACATATATATATAGATTGGAGGCAGGCAACTGGTGATGTTTTCAAATATGTGATATTTTTCAACCTGGTCACCCTATATTGTGAGAGAACTTCGCCTTGTGCTTGTAACACAGGTCGGCAGGTGAAATTGCACTCTGTGTGGACATAATATCAAGGTGTCTGCTATGTGTGTTCACCGCCCCGTCTGCTATAGTACCTTAAAATGACCTTGTTATCGACTTCCAATCAATAAGCACTTGCGAATATTACTCGGAAAGTTTCCTTCACGCCACCCACCTGAGTTGAAAATGATTAAACGAGGTAAATTCCAAAAATATAGTAATCTTAACTTCATCCCTTTTTCTGAATTCACTTTTTAGTGCTTCCATGTTTACTTGTTAAGAGTTTAGAAACATTTTTATATATTTTCCATTTCATCTTGGAAATAAGTCGATTGGAAAAACATGTTCTGAAATCTTGAATTTTTAGAACGAGTCGGGCTCTGCTAATAATAGACGCAAACGAAACATTTTACTATGCGAACAATGTAACATTAATGTGATATTTCACTATTCACCAATTACTCAAATATTTTCATAACAATTTATTATTGTAAAAACATTCAAATAAATAAATAAAAATTATGGAAGGAAAACATACCCCACCCAACACCCGCCCGAGGTCGACAAAATTACTTAATCAATAAATTTGTAACACGTGTAATGCATGTAAATGGGAAACATAATATCATTTATAAAATTGTTAATCCTAGTACTAACTCTTGTACATAGTTAAAAAAAATTACAACACAAATTTACTTGGTATGTGAAGATCAAAAACTTTATCGTTTTAATAATATTACTAGCGTATTGCCCGTTGCTTCCAACGGAGTTAATAATAACTTAACCTTAACCTAACCTATCCAAACCAAACCAAGCCAAACCTAACCTAACGTTTTAATAATATTACTAGCGTATTTCCCGTTGCATCCAACGGAGTTAATAATAAATTAACCTTAACCTAACCTATCCGAACCAAACCAAGCCAAACCTAACCTAACGTTTTAATAATATTACTAGCGTATTGCCCGTTGCATCCAACGGAGTTAATAATAACTTAACCTTAACCTAACCTATGTAAACCAAACCAAGAAAAAACCTAACCTAACGTTTTAATAATATTACTAGCGTATTTCCCGTTGCATCCAACGGAGTTAATAATAACTTAACCTTAACCTAACCTATCCGAACCAAACCAAGCCAAACCTAACCTAACGTTTTAATAATATTACTAGCGTATTTCCCGTTGCATCCAACGGAGTTAATAATAACTTAACCTTAACCTAACCTAACTTAACCAATCCTAACCTAACTAAACCAAACCAAACCTAACCTAACGTTTAATTATGTTAACCTAATCCCACCGTCGAGGAGTTTTTTTTTCTGTAATAATCAGATGATTTGTTGGAAACAAATAAACAATAACAATAAAATATTATTTAGAATTAAATAAATACATCTCTCTTATAATACATTTTATGAAGGTACTTTATCGCTTGTCCTGATTTGAAAAAAACACATACTTTTATTAACACGGAGGTACCTACTTCAGTTCCAAATATGAAAGGTTCACGTAGGTATGTACCTATGTAATCACAATTGATACAATAATTCTATTTTTAAAAATGGTCTAAAAGTAAAGCCGGGTTCCCACCTTCTCTATTCTATGGTATATTTCATCGAATCAGAACGAATCTTTCTTTGATAAAACATTTACTCTATTTCTATTGTATTTCAAATAATTCGTACTCGCGGAGCTCAAAGAGACGCAGCAAATCTGTCAGCAAAATGTCGTACGAAAAAACTTAATAATTTATTTGTTGATTTCATGTATAATTTGTAGAAATCCAATATTTTTTAAAGTAATTTTTAATAATAATAATAATTTTATTCATTGTCAACAATATGTATTAATGCATATTGTTTCGTCATGTCTACACATGCATTTTGTAAGGGTTACGAAAAAAGTTTTATATCGCAATACAATAGTATTATAGCGGAATAAAACTATTTTTCGTAACCCTTTCCACTCTATATGGAATCCAGTTATGATAATTTTCTGAACGATTCCCACTACATACAGTAATTTACAGCAACTTTATTATTTCAGTGCCGTTCATTCTAGTCTATTCATTTCAACTGATATTTTATGGTGTGTAACTGTTTTTCTTTCCCGCCAGGCCTTGCCCCTGGTCACCGTCATTGTAGGAAGACCTAACGGAACTCGATCGTGCACAGTGACCACGTCGGTTGCAGATCAGAAGACGGATTCCAAGGTGACCTTCGATCTCCCCGGGGAAAAGGGAGAGAACCTCAAACCTGGCAACCCCGCCTGGGCGAATTACGTCAAGGGCGTTGTTGCCAACTTCAATGGTGGGTGAATTTTAAAAAATTAGGTATTCCGTATTGCAGTACCGATTCGATTCTGTGACAACCCTTAATTTAACATCTTATAGCTATTTTGTCCGTAGAAAAAACCTTCTTAACCAGGGGTGGTAAAATTATACTCACCTTGCTGATTGTTATAAGGTTGAAATTACTTCGCCGTGTCAAAATTGCCAAATAAAGATTATTTGTTTATTTCTCTGAAGTCTGACTTTATTTATTGTTTTCCGATAAGAATTTGAAAAACTTAAACTTTCAGCATTATATGTAGAATACAACAACTGAAAATACGGTTAATTAAGGGCCAGCACCCAAAAATGGCCCTAAACTTCATTTATCAGGTTGCTTACTCCAGCAAAACTACAAATGATTTATATATAAATTCTATAAGGGTAATTAGGAAAATGTATAAGGTTTCAAAAGATGAAAATTCCCAAAATGAAATCATTCAATTCTATGAAATACATCCCAAAATATGTGAAAATATGTGCAGTTTGAAAACCAGTGAAATAAGTTTTGAACGTTTTACCTAAAATTCCAGGAAGTATTTCATATTAAATTTAAAATTTTACAGATTTTTTGTCTTTTGAAACCTCAGACATTTTCGTAATTACCCGTGTATAATTTACAAAAAAATCATTCGTATAGCAACCTGCAAAGCGCGTATTTTCTGGTGGTAACCGTTAAGTGAAAAATTCGACAGATCAAAGTATTAAAAAAATAACTTAATCAGAATTTAAGCGAAGTTGACAATGTTTCCTAGTTGAAGAATTAAGAAATTAAAATGTATGTAAAAATGTACTTATTATTTTGCACAGTCAAAAATCGATCGCATTAATAAATATTGTTTAGAAAGGTGTTTATTATTAGTTCCAGTATGAATGTGATTAATTACGTAGTATTTTTTTAAATAGGTGAATAATCAATACAATCATTTTATGTTTCAGCCGAGTTAAGTATCTGTTTGTTCAATGAATTATTATCCAACGATTTATTTTGCAATATTAAAGATTATGTTTTATTGCGTCGTGAAGAAAGGATTGAATGTGGCTATGTTGTAAAATATAGACTTGTTTTGTTAAATACACTTGATTATAATTAATATACAATAAATGATCCGTGGATTTTTATTTTTTATTGTGTAATTTTTAAGTATAAGGATATGTAGATAATTAACGTCTTTTTAATCACCTTAATAAATACTATAATCCTCATTTATTGTTATTATTTACTGATATATCTGGTGCTTAAGGGTGAATTCAATTAACTTTTAAAATAGCATTGTTATTTGATTCAGAACACCGCATTCTACAAGACATAAATAAACAGACGCGATATAGAATTGTTAGAATGACACACTAAACTGAGGCGGGTTCATAAATATTATAAACTAGCTGATGTGTACCCGGCCTTGCTCGGTAGTGTTTAGTTTTTTGGACGTTGTGAATTCTTGCTTGTCGTTTGGGTGCCATAATTGATTTGATTAGCGAAAGTAATGCCTTGGGACGACTATCACTATCTTTGAACGATAAAACATTGAATTGAAAATTTTATTTCATTCCAAACATTTTTTTTTTCAAAATATATCTAAAACTCGCATTTGTCATCAAAAAAAAAATTCTGCCCAAACAAACCGTCTTCTTTTGAATGTGTAATCTGTGGCTAACCTTAATACAACATGGCGGGTTCAATGTGTTTCAGACTAATTTTAAAACGTTATAACAACAGTTCTTATTGGATTTCATTAAAACTACTCTCTAAACTTTCCCGGGACTAATAAGAACAAAGTGTGCTTTTTTCAGCGAAATGGTTGAGTAATTTTCCAGACAATCGAGGACAGACAGACAGACGCACATTCATTTTTATGTTTAAAATAACATAATGCTAAAGATTGTCCATTTCAAAAACCAATAGATTTTATTTTTCAAGTACGCTTGTGCAATTAAAATGTCAGACAGGTAGGCAGGTAGGTAAAACCTGGATGTTTTCAAATAACTTGCGATGTAAGATATATATATATATATATAGAAAGGTTTCAAAACATATTTTGCAATTATATCTTGACAGAGTGCTCAATCAAAAATCCGTGCATTATCGTGCATTATCTAAAGGAAGATAAGTTTGTACCTGACCGTAATCGCTAATCGATTTGAATAAATATTTAATACACTCGTATAGCGTATACGCTTAATATTTTATAAAAATATTAATTATTAGGATTTTGTCAATGTGTCTGCGTGCGTAAGTCTCACACTATAAGCGTGAGGCATAGTGTAGGAATATACTCGTTTAGCGTATACGCTTAATATTTTATAAAAATATTAATTATTAGGATTTTGTCAATGTGTCTGCGTGCGTAAGTCTCGCGCTATAAGCGTGAGGCATGGTGTAGGAATATACCCCATCATTGGAAGCCGTAACCTCAGCTTACGCTACGATGGAGGACTTGTAGAAAATTAATCCTGCGACACCTGGGCGGGAACCCAACACTTTGGATTACGCGACCACAAACCAGTCAAATAAATAAATAACAATAAAAAGTTAAACTTTTCTGGATTTGATTAATTCGAGACAGCAAACTCTGAACGCGTTTCTATTTTGGTCGGTTTGCAGGAGAGCTGGTTGGGTTCGACATGTCCATCGAAACTACCGTTCCCCTGGGGGGCGGCTTGTCCAGCAGTGCTTCCTTGGAAGTAGCGACCTTTACCTTCCTCGAAGCCCTCACCAACTTCAAAGCCAGGTAAGTCATCACAAACTCAAATAACTACTAAAGCGCATAAATAATAAAGTCAGATAAAAGACAGTATTGTGTTAGGTAGGTACATAATAATATTACCTATCTAAGTATTCAAATAATCGCCACGTGTTTTGTCAAAGAAAAAGGAAATTATCAATCATCATTGAAGAGTGGTAAGTTCCTTGGCCCTGGATCCAGAGGTCGGGTAATCGAAACCCAATATAGGCAAATACAATATGATTCTTTTTTGTCTTTATTTTTTAAATTAAATAGTGAATAGTAAACAATAATATATAATACTAACTGATATGTACCCGGCCTTGCTCAGGATTATAATAATTTTTTGGAGTAAAGTTATGAAGTTGTGAATTCTTGCTTGTCGTTTGATTTCCATAATTGATTTGACAGCGAAAGTAATGCCTCGTGACGAGTATTACTATCTTTAAACAAAGAACCAATTTGAAAATTTTATTACATTCCAAACAATTATTTTTTCAAAATATATCTAAATAATAAAGTTGTTAAGTAGGTACCCACTTGTGTTTTCCATTATGAAAATATTCTACCCAAACAAACCTTCTTTTGAATATGTAATCTGTGGCTAACCAGAGTGGCATATCTATGGGCTAACCTCAATTCAACATGGCGGGTTCAATGTTTTTATACCAATTTTAAAACGTTATAGCAATAGTTTTGCATATTGGATTTCATTCAGACTAATCTCTAAACCTTTTCGGCAATAATAAGAACAAACTGTGCTATTTTATATATAGAGATTTAAGCATCAAGTTCCAGAGCGGAAGATACGCTCAGTATAATCCCCGATGAGAGATCAGCATTTAGAATCAAATCGTTGCATGCAATAGCTTTAACTATTTAATGTGACCCGGTGTGAATATCCGGGTACTGTCCAACTTACCCCTTCCTCTCCCCCCACCATATTTCAACCAGCCTCATAACACTCATAGCAGATGTCCTAGCTCTCCCCCTCCGCGTATTAGGGACTGGGGTATCACACTTAATACTTATATTTGCATACAATGGGAATTTGTACTAACTAAGCTGTACAAGTAGCTTGTCAGCAAAAATAATTAGATATTTTAAGCTTTGTTTTTTCGGTATCTTGAAAACTGACAAAAATCGCCTAATGTGGAACCCATAAATAAGAATCAAATTTAGGAAATAATGTCACTCAGAATGGCTCTATACGAGATCACTTTGCAGGTTGCTAACTCAAGCGATACCACAAATGACATATATGTAAAGTTAAGAAAATGTATAAGGATTTAAAAGAATCCTCAAAGTGTAATCGTTAATTGTACGTCCCGAAATGTCCGAAAATAGGTGCAATTTAAAAAAACCAGTGAATATAATGTTGAACGTTTTACATAAAATTACAATACGTGTTTCATATAGAAATTAAAATATTACGGTTTGAGGGTTATTGTCTTTTGAAACCCTACATAAGAATTAAGGAGATAAATCATTCGTATCATTTTTTGATTTGCAAAGTGAGTATTTTTGGGTGCTGACCGTTAAATTCTGCTATTATTTGTATTTATTTATTAATGTGACAGCTGTTTCGGCATTCAAATCTAACTATCAAGCAGTCTAAAATAAAACACGTTATTTATTAAATTTTATTTACTTTAAAATATTATTAAGAAAATATGTATAAAAAATTGACGAATTAAACAATATAACAATACAAATGTTAGGTTCTGAAATGATAATGTGTTTGGTTTCTTACCTTCCCAACCAAACACAACGTTTTTTAAATTGGAACACGGTGATCAGACAGTAATTGTTTTGAGTGTTCCCTTGTTCACCAGAAGAAAAGCTACTTTCGAGGAGCATGTTCGTTCTTGACATCATTCGGTAAGTGTTTGGTTATCCTTGTCCTTTTAAACCTTGAATCTGTCCCTTATAACAGTCAAACAAAACCATCATTATTATCATCGTCGTTATTTACAGTCCACAACAGTTTTACATGCGAAACCCCAGAATTTTCGTGTGGGTAATTTTCGTCTGTAACATTGTATAACAACACCCATAAATAAGATTTTCTCACGCAAATTTATCAGTCTCTTTAAAAACCTTATAAGAGTGTTTAACTGCTTGTTAATTATGTGGAAACTAAGGCAAGTAATTACTGTTATACTTTTAATAGTAGTGATTCCATGAACTAAACGTCAAATCTGCCAGATTTACTGACCGAGACCTTTATTTCAGACCACAGGACAAGGCATTGATTTGTCAAAAAGCAGAGCACGAGTTTGCGGGAATGCCCTGCGGAATAATGGATCAGTTCATTTCTACAATGGCCACAGAAAAACATGCTCTTCTAATCGACTGCAAGTAAGCATAATGATGTTTCATAACTTTTAAACAAATGTGGATTAGTTCCGTATTCAATGCATTATTTACTTATCATTATGTAATTTTGTTTTCATTCATAATAACAAAATAAAGTGTAGCGCAGTTGTGTGCAAATAACAATATCAGCAAGGAAATACAAGTATGAGCAGTGTCGGTTCGTGGCCTATCTTATTGGATGTTCAATCGGCGATTAAAAAAATGCTTCTACATAAAAAAAATATTATGTTTCGTTTTTCCATACTATATATATTTTTTGCTAGATCTAAAGGAATTTCATCATATCATCGCACCAGAAATTAGCGACCTGGCAACAAGAAACAATTCGGTGTTTCATTAAAACGTCAGTGGCTAATGAATAATATAATGTCGTAGGTTTAAAAAAGTAGTTTTAAATACGAAAATAACAGTTTACGTTAAAAAAAACTTTCTTGTTCGTATTTTTAATGTAAAAATTGTATCATCTTCAGTACCTAAACAATTTTTTTTTAATAACGACTTAAAACACGATAGATTCGTTCAAACTACTATTCCGTTCAAATTTGTTACACGGTCGCCTTGTAGATTCCGAAGGATTGCACGGTTTCCCGCCGAAGCGCCACGAGAATGACAATGTATGAACTCTTTCTTAGGACAGAAAGCCCCATAGACGCTGATTTCATAACACACATTAGGAATTGATTTCGGACTCGCTCTCGTGCAGTATTTACCTATATTGTGATGGATTTTTTAGCACTGAATTTGAAAAATCATGAAATATTTTTGATTTATTTTTTTATAATTTTTATGGGAATTCACTGCACAAACGCACGGCAGGGAAAACAGCCACTGAATAATGAGCAGAAGGGGATGCTTAGGACGTAACAACATGTAAAGTGGATGAATGAAGAAAGGAGCACCAGGAGAATGTATGATGCGAAAATGAAAGGTAGAAGAAATCAGGGACGCCCAGTAACTATAAGAAAATACTTTGAAGTAGGTAAGTACACGTCGCCGGATCTGCCATACGTTCAAACTACGCAAAAAAAAACATAGACGCAATCTCCGAAGGGACGCCGTAAAAATAAAGATTGTATTTAAAATTACTTAAAAATTTTCCGAATTCATGTAAAAATTACCCATAATGTGGTTAAATACATGTTGTATTTTCCCAGGCAACATTTGATAGCATCCGCCTGTAGAGGCGCCGAACTGTGCAAATGGACGTCGGCTTGCTCAGTATAGACTTTACGTATTATGCACGGCAATTTTTTACGATTCGTATGACCTTCAAGTGCTCGAGAGTCTATTTTTCTATGAATTTTTATCGAGTATATTACGACCTATCGAATTTGCTTTTAGCAAATGAACCAATTAGATGTCGAGATTTGGCATACCTCGTGCACACTGCACGTTAGTGGTAGGCGAAGTGGCTCGATTTAGTGAGCTGGATCACTAAATCAGCTCTCTGTAAAGACAATCCACATGAAAATTGGACGAAAAAAGTATCGTGTAAGAGCGTCTTAAGGACGTCTTTAGGAGGGCCAAGGGAGCGAGGGACAGGGAATGGTGCGGGGGGACGCGAACCGTCGTTCAATCGAGCCGGATCACTAAACCGAGCCGCTTCGCCCACCACTACAGCACATCCATTTGTTTGAGATAATCCCCGTATGGACAAGTAGAAACACTAACCCGAGGTGACAAATTATGTAACTTTCTCAAAAATTTCTCTTCTAGGACACTAGACACAAATCTGATTCCAATTGATGACAGGGAAGTAGTCTTCCTAATAACAAATTCTAACGTCAAACACAAGTTGACAGGAAGCGAGTATCCGCAGCGAAGGGCCCAGTGCCAAAATGCCGCCACCCTTCTGAGTGAACCGTCCCTGAGGAATGTGCAAATGAAAGACTTAGATGGTAAGTAGGTACCTAGCACAAATAAATAGGGAAAATCTCTCATTCAGCAGGCTTATTTTTCAATAAAATTGTAGATGAACGCGCATTGTTATTATCGTATTCTCCAAACTATGTCCAATAGTGTTTCTCAAACATGTTCCTAACGGCCGTGAAAAAAACATTCTAGAAGGCTTCCCAATTTTTAAACACTAACAAAAAGTACCTGTGATGACCTACTCGTATAACTCAACTCTTCATAAAAATTTTAATAAGAGTAAAATAATAATACCAACAGTCACGTATTGAATAGTAAGATTCTGACTCAAATCAACCTATTTGTGCCCGAGTCTCACACTCGGGGGCGTCGCCATATATTACTTGTTATATTGTCGAGCGAGTCGTTCAAATTTGTACCTGAATTCCCCGTGGTGAGAGCAACCCGCTGTCTGAATACAATTGATGCCAAATTCGACGTGTTCTTCGAAACCTACGGTGAGTTTGCAAAATTTTTGAAACTACATACTAAATATACCAACGGTACTCTTATAAGTGATATAACCCGTATAGTTGGAATACTATATACATTTGAATAAATTAATAATTAATATTATCTTATAAAGAGCTTGTAGGTACTACCTCACTTTGTCTGAGTTTCAGTTATTCAGTTCTCCTTATCTTTATCCTATTTTATTTGTATCATAACCAGCTTTATGGCCCTCTATGGAGCCACGTGAACAATAAAATTCTCAAATAATAATATGCACCTATCTCGTTTATAACGAAATGCAATGAATTCAATTTTGTTTTTCCAAAAATTCTTCTTTATTGTTAGCACTAATGTAAAACATTCCTCAAATGATGATTATATATAAATAAATAATAAATAAATTTCTTTATTCCGGGATGTTGGGAGGTTAGTGCAATCCCACACGTCCCATGCAGGGTATAAATACATAATACGAGTACATGCAAGTAATAACATAAATTAGAATAGAAAACAAAATATTAAAGAAGAGAGTAGTAGAATGGGAGAAATAATAAATGAACATTAAATATAAATAAGAAAACATCATCGATTTTGCGCTTGTATTTCGTTATTGATCCATAGGATTGAAGATTATTGGGGCCGATACCTTATTCCAATTTGCTTCGATACTCAAACCACAGGTCCGATGGAATTCCATGAAGAGGACATTTTTGGAGTTGATAATCCTATCCCTTATTCCTGCCACCCTGGTTCTTATTATAGCTGCAAATCCGGGAACTCGCTCTTCCGCAAACATAGAGGAGACACTGTAGTGCCTCGAAAGTTCAAACATTGTACGGTACGCGTTATTGTATTAGACCCGAAACCTTTCCATGGTTCTCTTTTTGAAGCTGGCCCAGAGTTCACATGTATACGAGTACAAGGCGGCACTGAAAGCTAAGAAGAGTGTCCTTTTCACCTGTGAGCTACAGAGCGGAAATCTTCTACTTAGGCTGTTTGATTTTATGATCAGTGCTCGCCTCTCTCCGTCTGTCGTGATCATTCATTAGTTTGCTAATAATGATGTGCCTTAAATGTTTACTTCTACACTTTCAAGGAGCTCACTATTCAAAAAAGTTAGGGGGAGTATTTTTAGAACCCTACCCGTGTTTGATCACCAACGGAGCTGTTTTTTTTTTCAGGTTTTAGTTTGTGTTGATTTCCTATTTAATTTTCTAGTTCATATCAGTAATATGTAGTATGATTAAAATTTTCAGCACTCAAAAACCTGAAAGTAGATAAGGTGACGATCAACAGAGCAGAGCATGTCATTTCAGAAATTAGAAGGACTATTGAAGCTGCCCAGGCTTTGAAGGACAACAAATTGATAAAGGTAGCTAATATAATAAGAATAAAAATTAATAAATTTTTGTCAATGTAGAATACCATGAAACATTTGTTATTATGTATTACCATAGAATTAAAAAAAAGTGTGTTATCTCTCTAGAGTATATTACCAAATAAAGAATATTTGCCTAAATTTTTTAAATTACTCCACACTAATGAAGCAAAAACTTTTCTGTATTCTGTGGTTTCATTTGAAAACAATTTCTGAAAAAACGCAAGTGATCCAACTACCTGGAACCAGTGTAGAAAATATATCACGGTAGGGGCTCCCAACTGGATTTGTGAATTTAGAAAATAATTATTATTTCCATATTTTAAATTGACAACCATGGGAGATGAAAAAATTAATATCCTCGTCATAGGGCAAATTGGTTTTGCTAGATTCATGGTTATCTGTCAATGGAACGGTTTAATGGCCAAATTTTGGAAGAACTAAAATAACCAATAGCAAAATTCTCATAAGATTCTTGTTGGAAGAGTGAAAATTAAGGTAAAAGTAGATCCCAACCTCAAAAAGGTTGAGAATCCTTGTCTTACACCCTTGGTAAAAGCAAATACTGTACAAATATAATAACAAGCACAGCTCCTGATATTTACCATACATTGACATGGCAATATGCTACACTGGCGCCCTCTAACGGCCCGATGTATAAGAATTGTTTTTTTTTCGAACATTTTAGTAGATTTTCTGTGAAATATATTCTTAATAATAATTATAGGAATTGAATGTCGATGATATTTGATTACACGTGTAGCTTTGTCAAAATACTGGCGACATACTACACTACCACCCCTAGCGGCCCGGGCTATATGCTTCCAGACTCTATTACTATTCTAATAAATATTTTATTTTCTTTGTAAACAATTTAAACAGTGCGCGAGCAGCGAGGCTTTAAATGTTAATACAATCCTAATAACCTCTTTTAGAAAAAAAGGAGTCAAATCATATGTAGGTCACCTAATATTTCACAGAAAATCTATTAAACTGTATGAAAAAACAATTCACGCAACTCGGGCTGATAGAGGGCGCTAGTGTAGCATGTTGCTATCAAATTTCAAGAGCTGGAGGTATTGTCATTTGAATATTTGGTAAAAGGTAAGCAAAAGAATTATCTAACCGCAAAGCTGTAACCAACTCAAGTTCAAACTCCATTAAATGCTGCGCCTTTATTATCGCTTGCCAAATGTTGTTGTATTAATTTGTTAGACTGCAAAAATGTTTAGGTAAGTGCCTAAACATTTTTTAGAGAATTTGAAATAATAATACCCGCATATCGGTGGATATTGCTTTGTTCCCCTGCTATCACCTGCCACCATAATTTCAAAACTGACAACGGCAACTCCTCAATAAAATATTAAATTGTTTTACGGGAGTCTGTCAAATCTGTTATCGATTGGAAACTAATTTGTTAGTATTGTTTTTAATATCAACAGATGGGTACCTTGATGAATGAGTCCCACGATTCCTTACGTGACCTGTTTGAGGTCTCCTGTCCGGAGGTGGACCTGCTGGTAGAGGTGGCTAGGTCGGTGGATGGGGTGCTCGGCTCTAGGATGACTGGGGGTGGATTCGGGGGCTGCACCGTCACCATGGTTAGTACATATCCATTTACAGCCTTATTGCTGAGAATCGTGACCTCCATTTCAATTACCCTGTTCAATCAGGCTGTACTGCTCCTCGCCTGGCTGTCCATTTACACAGATAATCTATATTATCCAACTAACGTAATTACCAACACACATCATTTCTTCTTCTTCACTGATACCACAATACTCTTTAAAAATTGCAAGATAAACTTTAAATTTGGTTACATCTGGAGATTTTTAAGGATATAAAAATAATGGAACTAAAAATATCTTAGGGACAAGATTTTTAAATGCATACAGCATCTTGATTTGTTTTTGTTTTATTTCAGTTATTTGTACATTCAAGATTACAAATTAACTAATTATAACTTATATACTATTGGGTACTTTACATATAGCTAATAACTTACATATTATTGGATTTTATCTTGCTTAATTTAACGTGGGTTTTACAATCTATTTTAAATCTATTCATTGGTGTAATTTTCATTGGGACCAACAGCGCATTATAATATTTCATCCCTTCATAAAATAAACTGTTTTGGGTATTGACTTTGTTCTTTTTCGGTAGTCTGATATCCTTACATGATTTTATATTATGTCTGTGAATGTCCATGTTGTAAATAATATTGTTGGAAAAATATTTTGTTAACAAGTTGAATCCCATTTTATGCATTAATAAACATTGCGTTCAATGTCAGCATTGGTTTCACTAACTAAACTAACTAACCATCACGCCGTTTCTCCGCAGGGGTAGGCAGAGAGGACGTACCGCCAAACAACTCGATCTTGGCATACACTTCTTGCTTCATTCACATTCATACATTCTCTTCTGTTATTCCGACTTCTGATATGGCCCGACTCAAGTATTTGATTCACTTGATCATGCCATGTCTTCCTCGGGTGTCCCCATTTATTTCATTTGTTTCACTGTGAGCCAATTTAGTTCCTCTAACATTTTAGCTACTTTTGAATATCTATTTTGCTTTAGTATTATTCGGATTACTCTATTTTGAAAAATGTATAACTTGTTTTGTTCTCTGTCATCGTTACACCAGAAAAGTATTGCTGTATTCACTGCTCAACTGCTGTTAGTTGAAAAGTGGAGCAATAATAGATTTGTAAATTGTTAGTGTGGTTGTTCTGGAAATTTAGATAGTATTGAATAAAAATATTGTACTCAATATCCCTAAAACTGTTAATGTGGTTGTTCTGGAAATTTAGACAGTATTGAATAAAATTATTGTACTCAATTTCCCTAAAACTTAAATTTTCTTCAGTGCTTTTCCAAAATAATTATGCATTACAATACCTGTATTAACATGGTTTTTAATATTTAATTGAATTTTTTTTTATTCTCGTAGGTAAGGCGGACAGCAGTTGACAAACTTATGAAAGAAATCACGGCCAAATACACCGGAACCCCCACTTTCTATGTCTGCTCACCGGCCGACAGGGCCAGAATTATTTCACTGGCCTAAAAGCAATTCAACAATGACATGGAAAATCTGAGATATGAAATGATTCTAAGGCAGCAAATTCAATTCCAGATTTACCAAATTTGTTACTAAATTATTTTATTATTATTATTATGATAAGAAATATTCATGTTACGTAATTTATAAAGGTCATTGATTAAAATCCATCGGTTAGTTTTAAATAATGCGATAAATAAATAATAATGTTTTAGTTGGTTTTGACTTGTGAACTCTGTAAATCAAAGCGCAGATTGCCATAAAATAAATGTAAAATAATAAGACAACATAATTATTGTTTATGAAAAGCAGCTTTATTGCATTTTACGCTGCATCAGACATTCCTGTTTATGTGATTTATACGATAAGTAATTAATATTTTACATAATTTTAGTGAAGGCCAGTTGTTTTTGTTTCTGATAATAAACAAGTTTATTATTTGTGCTTCAATTCTTCTTCTTCTTCGTATGGTGGAGGAGAGTTGGAGGAGGTCATAGTGGGATGATGTGATTCAATTGAAAATATCATATTTTTGCATTCGTGTATTATATATAGAGATAAAACATTTTATAATAAACATTACAGATTTAATAACAGGTCAATTTACAATAAACAAACAAAACAACAATAAATAATTTTTAAATAAACATTATTTTGTCACAAGCAATATCGTTTTATTTTGACTTTATGTACAATTTATCATAATCTTAGTTCATGGTACTACTTGACAAGAAATGCAAACAATTACATATGTTGTTTGAGTAAATTTTTAAAGGAGTCATAAACTACTGACAAACTACTTGCAGTGGCTTAGCTATTACATATTCCTATTGTATGAAAATAATTCAAAGTTTAATAAATAATATTCCTACAGATATCCCAAAATCTTTCAGCGATTCGATAAAACCACCCATGTTATTTAGGTACTATCTGGAGATCATAATATCTAGTATTATAGAACTAACTAATTAACACTGAGGGTAGACTGCCACAATTCTATTCCTGGTGAGCTCCTTTCGCTTCATTCATCTACTCATACACACTGTTATATTACGCACACTTTTTGAATGCCATATCATACGTTTATACATAATATCTAGTATTATAGAACTAACTAATTAACACTGAGGGTAGACTGCCATAATTCTATTCCTGGTGAGCTCCTTTCGCTTCATTCATCTACTCATACACACTGTTATATTACGCACACTTTTTGAATGCCATATCATACGTTTATACATAATATCTAGTATTATAGAACTAACTAATTAACACTGAGGGTAGACTTCCATAATTCTATTCCTGGTGAGCTCCTTTCGCTTCATTCATCTACTCATACACACTGTTATATTACGCACACTTTTTGAATGCCATATCATACGTTTATACATAATATCTAGTATTATAGAACTAACTAATTAACACTGAGGGTAGACTTCCATAATTCTATTCCTGGTGAGCTCCTTTCGCTTCATTCATCTACTCATACACACTGTTATATTACGCACACTTTTTGAATGCCATATCATACGTTTATACATAATATCTAGTATTATAGAACTAACTAATTAACACTGAGGGTAGACTTCCATAATTCTATTCCTGGTGAGCTCCTTTCGCTTCATTCATCTACTCATACACACTGTTATATTACGCACACTTTTTGAATGAGATATCATACGCTTATACATAATATCTAGTATTATAGAACTAACTAATTAACACTGAGGGTAGACTTCCATAATTCTATTCTTGGTGAGCTCCTTTCGCTTCATTCATCTACTCATACACACTGTTATATTACGCACACTTCTTGAATGAGATATCATACGCTTATACATAATATCTAGTATTATAGAACTAACTAATTAACACTGAGGGTAGACTTCCATAATTCTATTCTTGGTGAGCTCCTTTCGCTTCATTCATCTACTCATACACACTGTTATATTACGCACACTTCTTGAATGAGATATCATACGCTTATACATAATAAAATGAATAAACCTTTATCATTAACTTGGATTGATCCTTCGAAGTGAGCTTTAAGAATTTAAAAAAAAAAATCATTTTCAAAAAAATTTGCTTCATGACGCATTTCAAATACAGTTTTTTTTTTGTTATGTGATACCAGTATATATAAGGCGGGTTATGGAAGGGGCTGTAGGAGGAAATTTATTAATGTGGGCCTTGAAAAGGTTCGAATTAAAAAAAAAATATTGGAAAACAGATGCAGGAAGCTTGTTCTAAATAAGAGCCGACTTACACAAAACTAATGGAGATTCGGTGCAATTATTACAATAAAAAACATCAGTATTCCAATCTCATTACAGATTAGCCTTATATGTATGTACCTATATAAATAGTGGTATTAAAAAGTATGATCTTTAGTCTGTAATATAAAGATTACTGAAAATCTCTTTTTGTATGTTAATTTCATGTAAATAAATAAAAATATGAGGACAGAAGTAAGAGGTCTTCGGAAAAAACAACAACATCAATATTGTGGCTAAATAAAAAAATAAAATAAAAAATTGAAAAAAATAAAACTGTAAAAGGCTCTGGAAATAAGAGAACAATTTTTTTTGTCAGTGAGCTAAAAATCACATTTTTTTAACCCCTAGGCACCGGGAAGGATTTTAATGAATTGGTTGCCTGGAACGGCATGAATTTCTGAAATGTTGGATCTTTCTTTAAAAAATTATGCAGCTCCATAAAACAGGTTTTCAGTTACAAATTTTGTTTTATTGCATTCTTAAGGGGGCAGTCTCAAATAAGGCGCTAAACGTCACTTCGCAGTATGCTAACGTAAGCAATACAACACATAATTTATCTGCAACTTCTTAACAGAAAGTTACGAAAGTGTCTAAAGTTTTCAGTGACGTAAATTCTTAAACTGTAATCTTTTACATTATATATGAAATATCTACTGTAATTTTAAGTAAAACGCTCGACAGTGCCTTAGCCGTTATGTTAACTGCACCTATTACAAACATATTTAATTAAAATCTTTCCACAATCTCAGAGTAAATAAGATCAAGAACCAAGAGCGTTTATTAAAAATAAATCAGTAAATCTAGATTTTCTCTGTAATTCCCTCAAAGTTCAGGAATTTTTAAATTCAGTTCCGTCATACAAAAAACCTATGAGAATCTCCGGCCCGCGCGATTGTTGATAAAACGATTTATTTCGCCGGAGTAAATCAGTTGTGAGAAGCCCTTCGGAGCGAGCGGACGTCGATTTGAAATTTGATATTTTTGTCTGTTTTATGACGAATAGCTGGGAAGAGAGGTGTTAAACTGCCACCGGAATGTAGGAATTACATATTTTCGATTTTTTTTTGTTGTAATCACATTTCTTTGCAACGTTCTTTAAGATGGTCCAAAAAGTGATTAATTTATTATACGGCACAATATAAAAGACCTGCGCACTGGAAAAAAATTGACGGACGTGGTATAGATCTATAATATTATATCTTTGCAGGCTGTCAAAAGCAAAACTAATGAATGAACGAATTATTTTTAAAATCTTAAAATTTTTTGTGCCCATATAATTTACAATCTTGACGCCCCCGACTGCATATATAAGTATGCCGATCTGTGCCTATCAAAATCCATAGTTTTAGCGGCTATCTTGAATTTCTAGATATTCACACCGATTTGGTTAGAAAGCGGCGTAAGTCATGTTAGGGGGATGCTGATGTCAAATTTAATGTCAACCTGATTAATTTCGATGTTCATTTTGAATTTTGAGTTCTCTACCGATTTGGTTCAAAATCGGAATTAAAGTGTTTGAAGGTACACTGAAATCAAATGCGAAGAATGGATAACAAAGAATGTTTTTCTTCATTTAGAACAACTGTATCTCAGACGATATTAGGTCATTGGAGACCAATTTGTTTTCAATTTGTACCATCTTTAGCCTACTTTATAAAGTATAGATTAACCTTTACCTAAAAATTACTCCTTCACTGTCAAAATTGACCAAAACACTAAAAAATAGCGAAGAATGATAACTTACAAAAAATTTGCATAATTTAGAACCGCCGTATCTCGGACACTATTAAGTCCTTAGAAACGTATTTGATTTCAAATTATAGCATATTTGATTTCAAATTATAGCATATTTGGTTTTCTTTGCTTGGGGAGGGGCAAGGGGAAGATAGGAGACTTTTGTGAAAATATTCCCTGTTATAGGTATTATTCACCTGCAAAATTTCAGTTTTACTTATTGCCTTCATTGACTGAACTACTGGTGAATTGTATTCAAGCTTATTGTCTGCATCTGGAGTGGTTGTAAATCACTGTTATCTACCTATGTTATATTTTTACTGCTGTTTAGTATACAATATTGAAGGCCGTTTCGAAATCCCAAAAATTATCAAAAGACAAATAATTCTTATTCCCGTTTAAGAAACGGGATCTAATTCACATCCGCCATCTTAGTTCCCAAGTTAAATGTAATAGTCGGATTCCTTAACCATTAATAAAAACCAAAGCCATTGAAAGAACAGCCATATAAAAAAAAACATCTAATTCATTTCAACCATCTTGAATCCACAAGTGGACAATCGAAAATCGGATTCCTTGATTCAAAAACCATGAAAATAATTCCCTGTGTCAAAAAACTGTGCTTATGAGTATTTCTGAGCAGGTGATCCACGTTACCCATTTCTATAATATTTCCGAAGCAAAAATAAAAGATTATGATGTTAAGAAATAAATACGTAAATAGTAACAAAAAAAAATATTTTGTGAAAGGTACTTTGTATGGGTACTGTCAATTATTAATATATTATATACAAAATTAAAAAAAAAACATATTCTCATCATTTACCCTAACCTATACCAACAGATCGACTTGCTTTACTTTGCAGTAAGCGGCAAAAAATCCTCCCTTTTCCGACTGCCAAGTTAAGTCTGTCAAGCTTCTATTAATTTATTGTTACACAGCGAATAAACGAAAAAAATATAGAGCAAATGCTTTTTGTTTCGTATTGCATCAATACGATGAACATTTTTTTAATCCGGCGTGGTCTACATTATCCACATTTCCCCAATCCTGCTGCCGGATCGTGGTGGTCCGTGGTTTTGAGTTTGAGGCCTAAAATTCCTAACGGCGGTGAATACGCGGTCTTATACTGGACCCTTAAGTGTTAAATTATTTTGTATTTAAATCTAATTTTAGGTTTTTAGTCTCTGGTTATGTGTTATGTAATGGTAAGTTTCAAGTATAATCTAAAAATTCTCATAAAGCTGACAGAGGATATCACATATCTCAAACAGTTTATTATTAGCTATATAAAGATAAGAAGCCAATCAAAATAATGTGCACCGCAATAAACATAACAAGGCTTCTAAATGTAAACAGACGCCTGGCAATGGAACCACACGCACATATCGACGCGCATCCCGAGACTATGCGTTGGCCAAAAAAGTTCAATGAGATTTGAAAGTTTCATTGAGATTTTAAAATGTAATTAAAAAATGACTGTAAGTAAAAAGGTATCACTCTTTGAAGGCCGTGGTAGAAAACATTCGGTTTTATAGTATGAATCTTTTACTTTGAACATTTACTAATCAATTAACTCAATATTTGTAGATGAACACGGTGAATTCTCCATACTGCTATTGTAGTGGGTCGGCTTGTAGGACAATTTCCTTTCAACTACATATGTAGTTGGTCGGATCCTCCGGGTTAAAAAGAACCCTTTTTGTTATTTCATTTTAAAACCTCATATCACATTATTTCTAAAAAGAAAACATTTGTTAACTTTTTCAATAATAGTTTTAATCTTAAACAAATCAAATTTATTTAACAAAAATGGCGCAAAGTAAAATATCAGTATTATTATTTAACACTTAAACGTTGTGTACATCACTATAAATTATAACATAGCGCCAAAGAGGTTTCGGCGCAACCGTGCCTTCATCAGGGGAGATATAAGTTTATATCTGCCATGTTATTATAAAACAAAGTTAACACATATAATACATATGTAATAATGTTTGTTGTAAATTGCTGGCAATCATTTCAAAATGCCCAAGGCTCTGAGTTCCATCCTGAGGAATGCCTTCATTCCAGGGTCTTCCACCTTTTCTAAGATCTTCTGAGCTATGATGGGATCTGCCGACGCCATCTTCTTGGAGAGAGCGTCCGCCCACAATATGTAGACGCAGTTGGCGCACCCGGACATGCAGCAGGTGGTGGGTGGGTCGTCTAATGATACCTGGAAGTGATATAGAACGTGTTAGAACATTGAATGTTGAATGAATACTGAGCTGAAGACGCAGGTTCTAGAAGTAATGTAAAAAATAAAACTAAAAGAGTGGAGGTTTAGCTGAGCCCCACTGATTCCGGATTAAATAATCTGAGAATTACAGTGGTACATATTTCCAATATCGTTAGTGGCCAGATCATTCAGGTGCTTTCCGGCCTACAGTCCCACATGTCCCACCTGATCCGAGCAGTTGGGACTTTGGTGCAGTATAAACATTTAAAAAATAGTAATATTTGTTTAAACGAGTTAAAAGTAGTCTTGTTCCAGAAGGGAAGATACTCTCATTATCTTAGTGGGAGGTCCCTCTTAGAATCATAACTTTAAGATGACAGTGTTTTGTTAAATCCAGAGTACACATGTTCCCAGTTGGTATTTACCGTAGAGATCATCAAAGTTACTAATTCAATCTCTAAGAACCCCTATCCAAAAATAAACCAGTTGGTTATCAGAATTAGGTTCAGGTAACAGGAACAGCTAAATTGTTATTAACTTGGTGAACTCAGTCGTAAATAACCAATAATATTTTACAACACAAGAGTTCCCAATGGATTCGAGGTTTGAACATTATTTTAAGTCGTGCACTTCGTTGAGTCAAACATATAAAATGTACTCACCTCTTCAGGAATGTAAACTGGTCTAGGATCCTTGTCTTGATTTGTGACATAACTTTTTGTTTTATCATTATTTTCACTATTTAGTGACATTAATCTTACATCTGAGGCTATTTTAGTTAAACAACAAGTTCTCTTGTAAGAACTAAGACAGATTTTCTAGAAAGATATACATGAAGAATGGAGTTATTTAATTAGGAGCGAGAAATGGTTTTAACCTCTTTCATTGATAGGAAAAAATAAATAAAGAAATTATGTAAAGCAAGATGAAAATAAGTATTTAGTAATAGCACGCAGAACCTTGGAAGGTGCATATTCATTTTTCTGTTTACAAATAGGTCAAATTATTATGTAAATATTTACGTCGTATAACCTCACACTAAAAACTAAACTAGATAGACTTACATGCATTTGATAGGTTTTTATTATATTTTACTGATACAGGCGCAAATAATCAAAAACTATTAGTGAGATCGTAATAGTTATCAGGGAACATTAAAAATCTAATCAAAATAAAATATTTATAGCCCGCCAGAACTCAAATGTCACTCTGTCAAAATAAAAATATGACGATTTATGTTTATAGCTAAATGATCAAATTGTCTATAGCCATGTGATGTTGGGAAAATATAATTGTCGATGTTGTGGATTTCAAATGGAATACAAAAATGGCGCGATATAAAGTATAGATCAAAACGATATTTACTAACCCGAAAATACATACCTACAATATATATATATAAATATACAACTATTTTTTTTTCTATGCGTGATTGATTAACGGTTGTCACACACAGCAAATAGATATTAAAATGAATGGGCAAGGCATATTTCACGATATCGCTCGCCGTATAATCCCATTGTCGTCAAACACAGGTAATATAACTTACAATACGTATGGGCGGGGCCTATATTATATCTCCGCGCCCGTTCCTACTTTTTCATAATTTATTCGACCTTCGAGGAACAACGAGCTAGCCAAGGCTAAATGACAACATTCCCGAGTATAGATACCAGCGTTCCCTGATAGGAGCTGTGACAACATTCCTGAGTATTGGGTATACGGCTTGGTGATTACTTAGTAGTTGAAAAAATTATCAAATTCTGTAATCTGCATTTCGTGAAAATTTTATAGAAATACGCTGCTGTCAGGGGCGTCCATATGGGATTTCTAGTTATGAAAAAAACTTCAAATTGATAGCAATATACCTTTAAAACTCCCAGCAATTGTATATAGTTACAACGCAGAATTGTTTTCATAGTTCGAATATAAAAATGGTAAATACATCTGTTGTTTCGTGTTGAACAAAACATTTATTTACAGAAGGTTTGCCTTGGCATGCGATAGTAATTGAGAAATTTGTTATCAGAGTGCTCATAAACTAAAATGAACTCGCCACGTTCTTCTTTAAATCGTATCCGATTCTCCAGCTACATCGTTGAGTTTTACGATTAACAGTTAATAATAGCGTCAAATTCTCTAGCATCATAATCTGAGGATGAATTATTCAGGTCGAGTTCCAACATAGGTTTTGTTAGCGCTAAATCACTTACAAAACCTATACCGATTCGGTTACATCGACTGAAATAGAGCAGGTTTTGTTAATGCTAACAGATAACGATGTATCGTTGTATTTAAAAAATATGTATATTGTAATAGGTATTTGCAAGTACTTGCATATGTGGCATGCATGTATGTATTTTTCTGTGCTATACTTTATTGAATTAAAAATCTATAACCATCGGTATAGTCTGTAACATTAAAATTAGCCACTCTTTTTTTTAATGGCGTTTTCGTTGTTTTTTAGATTAGTTCTATAAATGGAGTTCATGATGTTGCATATATTGTATTCCATCACTACGACTGAAATGGTAGATTTGTATGTATGAGACGATGTATGAATGTGAATAAAGCAAGGAGGGTGTGCAAAGACTTATTTGGCGGTTCATTCTATCTGCCTACCCTTGCGAGGAAACGGCACGATAGTTAGTTGGAATACGAAATACATATCAAAATTCAAAAATAAAATAGGCATAATTAATTGCTAATGACGAAAACTAGATTTACACCGAACTCGAATTTCGGCTTCTGTTCTAGCTTTGCCCGAAATCAACAAATAAGTTATAAAATGAAATTAGACGTTTTTATTGTTAAACTTGCACAATTTCATTTTGGAGTGTTATATATAAACACGTTCTTTTCTTTGTTCGATAAGGAAAACACATTTTTTATTTTTTTTGGAGAGCAAAGATATAAAATTTTCCATCCCTATTTACGTCCTGAAAATTTGGAAATGGAAATCATCTTTCAATTCAATGCGGCGCATAATCGAACAGGCGTGACCGGAAATAAACCGCCCCGTCATTTCTATTTGAGAAATTCAAGCTCTGCTTTTGTGAGCGGTTGTGAAAACTGACTGTTTTTGTTTTGTAGTGTTTAATTTACCGGTAAGTTTTAAGATACGACTTTTCACAATTCTTCGTACATTATAATTAATATATCGCAATTTGGGCAAAAAACTGCTTTACTAGAAATAGGTTTATCATTTTGACGGCGGCTTGCCGGTCGTATTTTTCTTTCCGTTGACTCATAATGTACATAGATAATCGTCGGACGATAATGCATTATTGATTAATTTCGCATGTGCGTTTGGTCTGAGTGTACCGTGTTAGAGGGAAGGTTAGTGCCACTGTCAGAAGTATATTGATTTTTTAAAAATCTTTCCAGTTTTCTAAAATGTCGAATGATAAAGTAGCGACTCCCGACGAGATCGACGAGGAGATTGTCACCACCTACAAGCCTCCCCCAGAGAAGTCTATCGAGGCCATAATTGCGGCCGACCAGGACGATGAATCCCTGAGGAAATATAAAGAAGCCCTCTTGGGCCAGGCCCAGCAGGGACAAGTCATTGTCGGTGAGTTGTTTTTTATTTTTATATTCCGACGAATTGACTTTTTTGTCCATTCACTATATTCTTATGATAAATTTGGTAACCAAGGAGAGGAGGAGTTGCATTACCATTTATAAATTCTGTGAAAATATAAAACATTCAAACAAAATATCTCTAAATGGGAGAAACTTTCACATGACCGCTCCTGGTGATAATGCAATTATCTTATCATATTCAAATCTGTTGTAATGGAATACACAATACTCGCCTCTTCAGTGCCTGTTCATCATCAATTGATAAGTAATTAATCCAGACTAATGTGTCTTCATTTCCGAATTCCGATTTCATTAAACTTGTGTTTGCTGAATTTGAGCGTAGATAAATAATTTTTTTAAATTTAAAAGAAAGACAAACATCACCGGGTTACGAATAACCTGACAATATTTGAAAATCTCCTACCACCATCATAGTAAGTGAAAGGTGTCATGATGGAGGACTTAGCCAGCCGAGGAATTGAAGTCACGATGCCTGGGTGAGGACCCAGACGCGATGCCAACTCAGCCACTGAGCGGTCACAATAATATATCTAGCGGAGGGTTCACCCAGTAAATTCTATTTCAACGCTAATAAACATAATGAATGATTACTTCTAATTAAATTCATATTTTTTCCAACTGTGTTTAATCTGTCAATTTCGTGGAAATAATTGCCGGCTCTAATTTTAATTCATCTTCGGAAACGAGCAAAAGTAATTTCTCTGAAATTTCCACAGAATCTGATAGTTCTTCAGTTTCTTGAATTCTATATTTAGCGCTGCATAAACACATTTTCTCTACAGTTACTTAAATCAACACACATCACCGTCCAGTCCCAATAATTGATCATAAACATAAATAGAGAATACAGTTGGTTACGAAACTATATTTCTAATCTGTAGGTTTCAATGTTGGCCGCAGAAACTGCCATTAAATAATGATTATTATTCAGCTAATATAACAATGATATTTTTTTAAATTATCTTAATGGGTGTGCCCATATTGAATGAAGCCTGATTATCAGCATTGGATTACCTCGAGGTATTTAAATGTAGTCTTCAAATCCCACTGAACCGTCTATCCATATGACTCCTAGCACTGTCACTCAGACGCCCACCAAACAACTAGTATCAGTTTGTATCTTCAATGCTCTGGCTCAAGTCATTCCAACTTACACAATTCATTCATTTTCCCCAAATGCGTATTTTCATATTATACAGGGTGATTACTGCAATGGATATAATAGAGGAGACATGCACAAACAAAACATTCATATCAACTTAGTGTCCGTTCTTGGCATTTATTGAGATGTAATCACTTGTATAAAGCAGCATGCAAGTGAATGTGGTGGTAGATATCAAAATATTAATGGTCGATGGCCTCACTTACAAATAGTTAATATTCCAAAATATGCATGTGCAGTTGTGTTGGTTGACTAGGTATGTGACCCTGTCGTGTATTATTTTATAAGGAATACTTTTAAAATACTCAGCGCATTCATGTTGATAATTTACACTATGTTCATATGAACCCTTTTTTTGGCTTAAATATGTCTCCATTTACGTCCTTAAATATTTTGAATCAAGTACCAGTCACCTGTATATATATCTTTTCCCTTTAGAAACATCCTGTACAATAATGTTATAAAAATAATTGCACCTAATTGCTTCACACAAACGTTGGAAGTACATATTTATATTTTGCTAAACAAATGCATCTCTTACATCCAAAATGTGTACATTATGTACACAATTAGAATAGATTTTAAGATTTGCTTAACAACCTTCAAAGCAATTTCTGGGAAAGGCACCAGCCTATATATCTGAAGTATGTGTCCGACAAGACCCCGGTGATAGACAGCTTACTTTGAGGTCAGCAGATTTTAATGTTATTAACCTATTAGTTGAACCCTTTCGGTCAAAGAAACCCTTGTAATATGATTGCGCTTTTCGTATATCCGTTCCGGTCATCTGGAATATTCCCCAAATATTGCTAACATCCGGAATTTAGCAGAGTTCAAACGGGTCTTAAAAATCAAATTGTTCAAAAAATCCCATCCAATATAAAATGTAACTTCAGGTACGTAGAAATAAAATTCAGGCCATTTTTTCTTTTGATCCTCCATAGCTTATTTAGTTGTGGTTTTCTCCCCACGTCAATCCCTGTTATTCAATGCCCTTAGTATCCAGTGAAAACCATGTACATGTACATAGTGACATAAAATATTCTCTTGGTCTGTTGTTATTTGTATCTACTTTATATTTTATTATTTACACCTTTAGCTTGTACTAAATTTTAATATCTAAAATGTTCATCTTAGTGAGTCTGCTACTCGTGAATATTTTAATTTACATGCATTTAATATATATGTTATTTTCTAATTATATTAGGTTAGGTTAGAACCTCCACAAAACTACGCTATAGAAATGAACTCTTATTATTTATATTCAGCAAAGAGCCGTGGGCAAATTTTGAAAGTACCTTTGGCATTTGCATCAGGTATTTTCTTTGATTTAACAGTTTGACTGATTTGTTATTAATCTGGTGATCCTGTAAAGTTTTGAGTAAATTAATAGTATTGAATGTACGAGGTGTGTTCAAAAGAAAAGGTGAATTTTGTTTTTTAAAAGTATTTATTTATTCATCAATATCCATTTTCTCCCCTTCAAAGTAATACCCCTCAGATATAATGCACTTATGCCAGCGCTTCTTCCAATCCTCGAAGCACTTCTGGAATGCGCTTTTCGGTATGGCCATCAGCTCGTTCTTCGATTCTGACTTTATCTCATCAATTGTGGCAAAACGACTTTCCTTTCATTGGTCTCTTCAGTTTCGGGAATAGGAAAAAGTTGCAGGGAGCCAAATCTGGTGAATACGGAGGTTGAGGCATGATTATGGTGTTGTTTTTGGCCAAATAATCACGAACCAGCATTGATGTGTGAGCTGGTGCATTATCGTGATGCAAAATCCATGATTTGTTTTTCCACAATTCCGATCGTTTGAGCCGTATTGCTTCACGCAAACGTTGCATAACTTCCTTGTAGTATTCCTTATTAACCGTACGACCTGTTGGCAAGAACTCATGATGCACCACGCCATTGTAATCCAAGAAAACAGTGAGCAAAACCTTCACATTTGATCGAATGTGGCGTGCTTTTTTCGGTCTTGGCCTTTCTGGCTGCTTCCATTGGGATGATTGGGCCTTGGTTTCGACGTCATAACCATGTACCCACGTTTCATCACCAGTTATGACCCTTTTGAGCAAATCTGGATCGTCGTTGACTTCATTCAACAACTCCTGAGCGATACTAATGCGACGTTGCTTTTGCTCAAAATTTAGCGATTTCGGAACAAACTTTGCTGCCACACGTTTCATGCCCAAAAAAATCCGAGAAAATTGCATGGCATGAGCCGATTGATATGCCAACATCCTCTGCAACTTCCCTAATAGTGATTCGACGATGTTTCGATGTTTTCTTCGTTTGTTCACATGGTTGCAACTCCAGGACGCTCATCGTCATTAACATCTTCTCGGCCTTCTGTAAAGCGCTTGTACCACTTATAAACACTTTTTTGAGACAAAGTAGACTCGCCGAATGCCACAGTCAACATTTTAAGTGCGTTGGAGCACTTTATTCCATTTTTAATGCAAAATTTAATACATATTCTTTGATCCATTTTTTTCAAAAGTAAAAAATCGAAGAACACAAAAAAACGTGACTAACCTTTCCAGTTGTCAAAAACAAACCACTAATCCAAAATGGCTGATAATGCTAACATATGATAAACATATGTGTATCAACATAACAAAAAAAAATTCGATAATCGAATGTACACGGCCTGCGAAAATTCAAAATTCACCTTTTCTTTTGAACACACCTATGATGCCATATAAAGTCGTAAACGCCTGAGGAAGACATGGCACCACCAAATGAATCCAATACTAGTTGGGTAATGTTAATGGTTAGCATTAAAAAATATGCATTTTTCAGGCTGCTAACCCAAGAAATACTAGAAATGATTTATCTGTAAATTTTATATGGTCAGTTAGGAAAATGTATAAGGTTTCAAAACACAGTAATCCTTTATATTCTATATGAAATATGTACTGTAATATTAGAATAAAATTGCTTTCACTGATTTTCAACTTGCCTCTTTTTTTAGACATTTTGGGATGTATCTCATTGAATTTAAAGATTACAAGTTTGAGGATTTTTGTCTTTTGAAACCTTATAAATTTTCCTAACTACCAGCATAGAATATAAATATAAATCATGTGTAGTGTTGCTTGAGTTAGAAACCTGGAAAGTGATGTTTAGGACCATGCTATGGAGTGCTGGCCCTTAAGAATCAGTATAACAGAAAAGTATGCATGAGACAATGTGTACGGTCCATCCTCTGCCTACCCTTCTGGAGAGCGGTGTGATTGTTAGTTTGTTAAATTCAAAGAGCGTACCTAACCCTAATAAAATGAACCGTGTCAATGAAAGTTTGAAAAGAATAAATTGAATAATTATTTTGCAATTTGTTTTGATGTAAGTCATCTTTCATAATATTATGTTCGCCTTCTCCACTTCTCCGGCGTGACTCACTTGTATTCTTGCCTTTCCTTTCGTATATAATATTTCTGACTATTTTGTAGGAAGTGTTTATCATTTCTACAGTACAGCATCGATTTTTATCATGTCTGCCATTGTATTTATGATGTTTTAATTCCTTTGATAAATTACTGATAAAATGCTATCATAGAAGGAGACATTGATAAAACAATCTTATTTTCATGTTTTCAGTGATCAAATCGAACCCCACCTTATTTTAATTAATCTTTCTAGTTTTCTCATATGTTGTCATTTTAGTCTCATTCATTTTCAGTAACCTCACCACATGACCAGTGGCGTAGCGAACATTATTTGATTAGCAACCCGGGGCTCTTTGTTTGAACGAGGTTGTGAAAATATATTACATTTAGAGAATAACAACAGTAAAATTAGTTTTTTGATATCTCTCTAAAAATTATGAAATTATGAGCTTTTATAGTAAATTTAGGTATAACAACTGCTCAAAATAACCGTGACACTATTCTCAACGGCTTGCGTGTTTACGCTAGAACGAGCGTGGTGCGAATGGCAGTATCGTATACTGCCACGTCAGTCATTTTACGTACCGTGACGTTACATGTTTTGCGGCCGGTCGTCGAGATTCTTCTAAAATATCAACATTTTGAGTTTATCTTGTTATTTTTCCAAAAAATTTGGAAAAAGTTCTGTCCTCAGCATGCTTCTAATTAATACATTATTATCAATTTGTGAATAACATGAAATTTCGTTGTAGGAGATAACCTCATTATTGATTTTATTTTTTTTAAATTAATTTTTCTGACTTGGAGCGCTATTCTGGTTCCTTTTAAGGAAGATTCCTTATCTTTTTCCTTAGGCTTAACGACTTCTTGTTTAACTGCTGAATCCCGGAGAGACATAGTAAAAAAAAAACCTAAACAGATTGTTAAGAGATTATTTGAAAACACAAATTTATGAAATATTTTTGAGTGACACGAGGTTTTGGACCAAAACTTTTAAAAACAATTATATTATAATGCATTTTATTTTTATTTTTAAATATCATAAATACGCCCTTTAATGTAGTATTACATTTTGTATTAAGGTACCTACCTCACTAGATAGTAATGACCTATTTTTGTCGCAAATTCTGAAAATGACGTTTTCCAGCATTGTTAATTTATGCCAACCGTAGAGGTGGGTCATTCCACTTATTTTACGAACTCAGTTCCAATTCTGAATTCAGCCACGCGGACTGGATTCCTCCTGGCTAGCTGGTTTGTCTGGAGGCTTGTGATATTTTTGCTACTCCACTGCTGTTGCGAATTTGAGCCCCCTGACAAACCAATGGATATGATTTATCTGTTAAAAAATTTGAAAAAGTAGTATTAATTTCACCCGAAAATTGAGGTTACTTCTTAATTGGACACACGAGACACTTCCATTTATCTTTTTCTGTAGCTGTTTCTTGGACAAATATCATTGAAGCGCTGCAATAGCATAAATATACACCAGTCGTACATAGTAAATAGTTGTCTTAACTAGGTCAGTGATGCGCTCCTCTGGTGCGTAGATTCTCAACCTTATTTTGCCCACCACCCACTTCGAGAATATTTCTTTTCCTAGAGTCCCCTCCCCAATTTTTTTTTACTTACCATCTGTCGCGAATCTGAAACAGCTATTTTCACAATTATATTTAAACGTGTAATTACACTGTAATATTATATAGTTGTAAGATGGGATATGACTCCTTTCCTATTTCTGAGTTTAACCATTTTAGTGCTGTGCTTATTTTGCAAGTATGTATATAAATTGCTACAGATATTCTGTGTTTTTAAATAAAAAAGTATGGTATTCAATAAAAATGCGATAACTTGGACAAATTATATTGGACGTTTCGGGGTCCGATACATAGACTGTAAAAATAGGGGCCGGTCGAGTCGTTGTTGCAGCCGCTACTTGTCTGCGGCTTGGGTAGTTCAGGAGCCCGGTTCAGGTATCCGCCAGAATGCAGTCCCGTTGTAAGTAGGATATATTCTGTGTGGACTACTTTCGTCAATTGGTGAACTCTGCTAGGTCAGTTATTCAAGGGCGGGAAATGCGTTGGTCCAGGGCATAGGAAAGTAAACAATATTCGAAGTATAGCGGGCAGGAAGCTGTGAGTCAGAGCGGAGAGTCGTGAAAGTGGCGAGATTTGAAACAAGAGTGGTTTGATCATGAATGTCCTCTGGTATTTATACTAAAACGCTGAGTTGTTCAGAGCTCGGCGCCAGGTGTCGGGCTATTTTATGGGTTGCGTGAGCAAGCCATTGCAATCTCGACAATGGATGCCACAAAGATGTATGTGATGCCTCTATCCACGTTCTATCCTCTGACCCAAACTACTTCCTTTGCGCATGTTTATTTAGATATAAATTATATAAAGGGATCAACGGGTCCCCGGCCCAAACATGTTCAGGGGAATCTCTTATACAATTCTTAACTCTAAATATACATTGTGTTATTATTACTAATAATTATGTTAAAAGGAGCCCGGCCTATTTCTCAATATCATTTATTTTTCCATATATGTTGCCGAACTCCCGTATTCTAAATTTAAACATAAACAAACATACAATTGTAATATTATTAAATGTGGAAGGCGGTCCCACAATTCGGCATTGGGAACCGAGATTTGGTAGCATTGAGGAACGTAAGTATTAAAGTCCCTTACTTCGCCTCTCCACCGCCATTATACACTCTACACTCGGAGTAGAAACACTGTGCGCCGCGTGCACTTGCAAGTGTTGGGAAAATAGAAGACGATAACTATCATTGATAAAACATTATCGTTTTTTATTTCCCTCACGACCTCGTCCGATACACAAATATCAATTAATTTTAATGATTTTTTTTAAAGTTAAACAAGTAAAGAATGAAATTTTACAAATGTTATAGTTCTAATTAAAAAAAGACTACACATTTACAACTACAAAAAAATATTTAAAAAAAAACAAAAATATTAGATTATTTCACTTCACAAATGTGTTTTCCTGTGGTTCATGTAGACCCTTTTTACAGCGATAGTATATGAGATTGGATCACCTTATCTCATTTGCTTTGTTGCACACATTCATTTATGGGAACAAAGGGCTTGTCGTCTTTAGTGCCGCTGTCATTTGATACATTACGATCATCGGCAATAGAACTAATTTCCGACACGGTGAAAAATATCGATTCATTTTAGGGTGTATTTATTTTAACAGGATAAACAATAAATACAGTTATCAAGACACGTTCCAACTGCAATATACCACGCTCAAATTGAACACATGCTCTCCCGAAGATGACAAAAAGCATACTGAAAATTGCACCGCTGTAGCTCTGCGTCCCAATTTACGTAACTAAAGTTTACATCGTGATGGTGCGGGTCCGCACTTTAACGGTTAAAGAAGAATGTTTCAATGAGAACAATTAAAACGCATAGTTAATTATATTCAGAAGTATTTTTATTAACATTCAAAACACATTGAATTAATAACTTATCTAATGAGAAGGTTGAATTTGATGCAATTTAAGGAGTTTGTTAATGTCAGGCTTGATTTTATTTAAAATAAACCGTAAGTCGCCGCCTTCAGTAACATGGAGTCGATTTCTCTCTTTAGTTACCAACGGTGCTACAGCACTAAATCCACCTTCAGCTAAATAGGACGAGGGGAATGCTATCAGAAATCGTTGATCAATCGACCATAATCCTGGATACAGTTGCGAAATCAGCTTCTGCACCCAAAATTCTTGGTAGTCATTCTTAAATTTAATTTTTAATTCCGTTGTCATTTCTATTAGTTCTTCTTCTAACTGGGATGATCCTGCTGTGTTGACATTTGAAAAAGGATTCAAAACCCAGTCTGGTATGTCCATGTTTAAAATATCCTGGAATCGTTCCTTGAAATCACTGGAGGTTTTCCAAGTGTTGACAGTAAACAAGCAAGTCGTTGTTCTTGAATGATACTGCTGATAAATTCGGGAAGTTATTGAATTCCCGTCTGCCGATATTTCTTTTGTATAATAGCAGTTTGAATACAAAAGCAGCAACGCTATTTTTTTGTCTTAATCAAGTTTAAATCATCGCCTTGAAGTTGGAGATTGATATTATTAAACAATTTATACAGGTCTTGTCAAGTACACAATATCGTTCTTTGATAATATGAGGTTGTCGCGCAATTCTGTGTATTTGTTTCCTAGGAACTCTATTGTAAAATTGAGTCAAACAAGTACATTTGACAGCCAGCGCACCTCTGTGTGAAGCAGCAATCTGTTGAAATCTTCATCATTGGCAATGCATAGCTGACTAAATAATCTGTCATTCAACGAGTTTCGTCTGATTTTATTAACTGCTCTGATAACATATTGCAGTGATGTATGGAGGCGTTCACTCAGATTTTTCGCAACCAAATGCTGGCGATGAATTACGCAATACACAGGAAGCACGTCAGGATCGTTATTTTTTAAGCACGCTATGAAGCCTTTGTGACGCCCCCTCATAGCCGGTTTGCCATCCGTATCAACTGACAATATTATTAAAAGGAATTTCCTTTTCATAACAAAACTTTACCAGTGTATTAAATATGGTTTCTCCTTTTGTATCTGTTTCCAAATTTGTAGCAAACAATAGTTCTTGACATATTTTCTCATCTTTGATGAACCTCACGTATGACAATAACAATGCTTCATCGGTTGGTAAAGTGGACTCACCCGGCTGAATTGAAAATTGACAAGTCTGCATACAATCATCAGCACAATGATTCTTCAATGTTTTCAGCCATCTCATCAATTCGTCTTTGCACAGAATGAAGGAATTTTTCGGATAAACTTCTATCGTACTTTTTGGATAAAAGAAGAGTGGATAACATCCCCACTGCCTCACCGTGCTATTGTTTCTTTTTTAATATTTTGTATCCCTTCCTTTATCAGCTGGTTTATGGAGCACAGTGGTTATTACTTCTTTTACTGCTGGTAAAATTAAATCTTCCCCAGTGGTTTGCCTGTTTTAGCAATCAACAGTGAGATATTGTACGAAGCTCGAAGTCCGTTATTGCCTTGCCTAGGAGCTGATGAAAAAAGTTTTGATATAGTTGGCTGAATTTCGTACCTCTTTTTCATGTCTTGAAAATAGGTCAGATCTTTGTCTTTGTTATCCGGGTGCATTTTATTAAAATGATCTTGAAGCCGGGAAGGCTTTATTGCTTCATCGCTTCATCGCTTCATTTGTAAATGTTTTTTTTTTGACAAATAAGGCACATTGGCGATGATGGATTTGTGTGATTTTCAATAAATCCGTATTTAATATAATCTACATTATACTGCTGTCTTTTCTTTTTTGGTTCCGACAAGGTTTTTACTTTACAGATATGCGAGTAAAAGATCAACTCTTAAATCCCTATTATCAATTGCACGTGATAATGTTAATGAAAATAAAGTGAACAGTCACTGCCTTTCTATAGGTTGGAGACACATAACGCGCTTCGATAAGAATAAAATAAACATGCAGTGACTCGTTTATAACACCCGGTGTGGAAATGAAGGGCGGACGCCGTGCGGGGACAAGGGCGACGCGGGAGTAGAGTGCGGGTCGGGGGCCGCAAAGCTCAGTCTTGTCGACGTATGTATGCTCGCTCGCTGACTCCCGAATGCCCCGAAGACACTGAGCAAGTTAGAACAAGCACAGATAATACTGCCAATTTTTACAGGATTGCAAAAATCACACTATTTAACAAAAACTTGTTATAGCTTAATTGCTACAAACATATTTTTTTGCTATTTTTTTATAAACAGGCTTTTATTAACTTCACCTGTATTTATATATGAGACATTTCACTTGAAATCGGAAGTTTTAATTAAAATAAAAAATAAAAATTTTCGTATCATCCAATGTAACGCAGATCTGAGTGTAATGGGATCTTTCCGTTCTATTTTCATCCACTTCCCGGACTACCGAAATATGTGATTTTTCGCACATGTGATAAAAATGATTACAATACATACAATAACAAAAATTAACCAATATTAAAGTTTACTTTGCTTTATTAGTACGTGATTAGCGTGTTTTTTTGTCTTTTTTAGACTATTTTTTTTACTTGCCCACGCCCTCACTGTGCCATCTCAATGCCCCCTAATTTTCTCTGGATCTTCACTGCCCCCCTGAAAGTCTCAAACCCCCAGAAGGGGGCGTTATCACCCGCGTTGAGAACCCATGCTCTAGTGTATTTCATATTGATAGGGCAGTTGAAACATAGAAATCTTGATTTGTTTTTATTTTCCAGATGCTACGGACCTTAGGAAAGTGATTGTAAAGAAGCTAGCCTTGTGCGTCACAGGTCGAGATGACGTGGAACTTGACCTCTCTGGTAACCTTACTGGCTTGAAGAAGCAGGTTGGTATCTTCTTCTCCTATGAAGGCAATCTTTGACAACTCGGTGGAACTGCACTTGCATCTTTAGATATTCCTCTTTGAACCAACCTCGCAGTCAGCATTTTTCACACCATCCTTTGCATTATTCAATCCTACCCCAAACTTACTTAAGTTCCCACATCTCCACAAAGATAACAAATATTGTCTTTATGAATCCTGCAATCATAACCTAACCTTAATGAAATCGCATAAAACTTAAGAGATGATGACATGATACCATCCTAATTTAACATGTGCTTTGCGGGAGATTAGTGTAAACTCGTTTTTCCCATATTTCGTAATTGTATCTTATAAAGGATTCAATCAATACAAGATAAGAAATTAAAAGTTTTTTTTTTTAAATAAGCGATACTTCAGAAGTTATAGCTATAGCTATTTTACTTTGAAATATAATTTTGAGCCCATATTAAAAAAAATAGCCCGCTTGGCGTGGATTGGCAAAAAAACACCAGTAAAAATTGTGTTCAATGAATTTACATAAAACTGAATCTGACATGATCCTATTGTACCTAATCTAACTGTCCCAGCAAAGAGAGACAAATAAAACCCAACCTATAAAATAAAAAGAAACCACTAGAAATTGTAAAAATCTGCAGATGTAAATATATTTTATAATAATGTTATAACCGATGCATCCTACACTCCATTGGAATATAAGCCGGATGCTGGCAATTTGTGAAATGACATGTTGAAGTCTATTACTGTATATTGTCTATATTGACAATCTGTTCTGTGTGATCTATATCCATTTAAAAGAAAACTAATGCGGCCAATTTACATATCACCCTTGGCAACAGACCTAAACTCCTCGCCAACAGACAGGCCAATGAAATTAATTTTGTGTTCGATGAAGAATTTTGATGTTTGATTGATTTCTCCTGAAGAAAGGTACAATTGGCCTTGCTTCGGGCACGCAGACACGCCCACAATACACTTCCATTTGTTTATCTCTTCATTGTTTGAGATTGTATGAAAAGAAAAAAAAACATCTTTATTATATCGGGTTATATTGAGCAACTCCCAACATTTCTTATCTTTGTTTCTTTCACATCATAATCAGTTCAGATATCTTTCATTTCAATCATTTTGTTTTTCATATTTCATTCAATCATTCAGATTATCCATGTTCATAATAGTTTTTTTTATTTTTATCTTTATACTTGTACTTGTATATACTCATACAATAATTTCTCTGTATAGAAATAAATTACACAGCAATATCCACTAACTAATACACACCGGATGGTTTTTTATTGAAGACTTGGTTAAAGTTTTGACTGCATCTGCATGATTGTATTTAATATGGATCTTTGATGATTTCAGGTGTTTACTATCAAAGAGGGAATCCAATACAGAATACGCATAGATTTTATTGTCCAGAGAGAGATTGTTCATGGATTAAGATATGTCCAGAAGACTTACAAAATGGGCATTCCAGGTTTGTAGTTAAATAAATAATACATCCAAAAATGGAAGACCAGTCTTTGCCCAAAATGTTATTGAAACGTACAAGTTTTTGAAATTATTTTTTATTATATAGCTATTTTAATTCAGAAGTCAATTAATTTGTACTTCATTGCTATCTTGCATAATTTTTATCTACATATTAATTTGATAGCGTTTATTAGTTTGCCTTATATGTATTGCGCCAACCGCAACTTGTTCTCACCTATCAGGACCTAGAGTGCTTTACATACATCCTGCCTTCCTTATCTCTGGCACATTGTTATCGTTCATATATCTCCCACCTTTCAGCAACTCGGTTTATGTATTCAAAATATTTTCCCTTGGTCATAATAATAATATAATAATTTATTTCTTTATCGAATGCAAGTAATTTATTTACCTGTCTTTAAAATCTGATCGCAATAGCAAAATGGTTCCGAGCGCTTTTTTTCTATTTGGAAGTTGCGGGTTCGATTCCCATCGCAACACAAAACATTTTTTCATTTGATATTTGGGCGCTGCTGTCTGGTGTTGTGATGTCTATTGTTAAATTGAAGAACATTTTGAGTTGTCGCTAATTTTGCATTATTAACATAAATATTTGAAAGTCGCGAAACATTGCAACTTTGCCATGTCAGTGTTATTTTCAATATCTGTGACTCAAATCAATCGGTTTGGTGGCAGTGTAATGTTGTCAAATTATGCCAGACTTCTCAATCTTTGATTAAAGATTAAAACATTGTATTAAAATTAATATTTTGAAGATCATCAATATCGCAACAAAACAAGGATAATTTGTAACAAAATATTTCTTTCTTTTCGCTTCCTGGATTTTACCTCAAAGGAGCCGGTATGTAGTTTTTGTGTATAATTTAATTACAAATGTTTGAGAATAATTTGATATTGTGTAGTGGATGTGTCCAATATCTGACGCATTCAGACATTGTTAATTCATTGTGTCTTGCATGCTAATTGGTATATCATTATTCAATATCCGTCGATGGGTTGTTGATTCAGAAGGCGAGCTCGGATATTTCAATAACTCTCGGCCTTATTTGATCACTGGTTTTGCTAGTAATAAATGTAGTTGTTCAATGAGATTTATTGCATAATTCTCGGGTTATTGAAATAACTAGTTAATTGAAACTATGATTATATAATACTCAAACCATATTTATTGCGGTACCCGAGATATGGCGTCCCCTGTGTACCAAACACGACATTACATTAATCAGTTTGTTATCATTTGAACACTTCAATACCGCTAATAGGGAGATAATTGCGCGGAAATATTTTTTTTTTGTATTTTTGACATACACATTTCAAATAAAACATTTATTAGATGTATCAAAATAAAAACTATGTGGAAGAAGTGTGCACTTAATTAATCCACTGCTCCCACTGCGGTGTAGGTGATAGAGTCCGGCTGGAGAGGTTAAGGGGTCTCCTTCAAACGGCCTCTCCTGATCTGGCCCACCACGCAGTAGGGGTGGATCAAAAAACCTGGACAAACCTCACCCCTTGAACCTGGACACCCTTGCTAAACACCTGCCGTAGCAAACCACTTGGGGTGACCTATGAATGGCAGAGGTGTTGGTTAACTAATGACCCAATCCCGGGGTCGCGGTACCCATACTATAACCACCTCCCAAATTTAAATTATACTCCAATCATGCCATTTTTAATATTTTTTCCATGTCAATGACAAGTGCACAGTTAAGTACAATTTTAATTGTCAATATGGTTGTTCTATTAGTATCCTGAGCAAATATTCAGTAGGTGGGGTTTGATCCCAATTCTTATATCGTGGAGGAGAATTACTTTATGTCATGTGTCTCTTTTTTTTTTTTTTTTTTCTACAGTAACTCCACACAGGAGACCAAGGAGGAAATAATTTCCCTCAAGGCCTATATCATCTTTGGGGATGCTGTGTGGAGGATCTTTTAGAGGATAGGAAGGAGTGAACTTGGGTCTTGAAGAGACCCATGTTATAGGATGGAGGAAACATAGAGGCCGAACATGTCTCGGGAAACATTCTTAGTTTGTATGTGCCTACATTCATACAATTCAGAATCATATCCATAACCACATCCTCAAGGCCTCATTTGTTGATTATGTACACGCGGCGACTGTGACTGCACCGGATGCACTTTAGTGAGGCGCACATCTTCTGAGGAAGAGAAACCCTGGCAGTTTAATAGTTGTTTTTAACATCCAAGGTTTCCCACTACTCTTCACGAGTGTCGTGACTTATTGTCTCTTGCCAATTTAGTGAATGCAATTAATTAGATTTTATATTTCCACGTTTTAGTTGACAAGATGGCGCACATGGTGGGCTCATACCCGCCTAAGATGGAAATTCAGTCCTACACCACCCCCCCTGAAGACGCTCCCAGCGGCCTGATGGCGCGCGGCTCATACACTGTGCAGAGCCTCTTTACCGACGATGACAAGAACGTCCACCTGCAGTGGGAGTGGTCCTTTGAGATCAAGAAAAACTGGTAAACAAAAACTGGGAGGATTGGACTAGAATACGCTGATGCACTCATACCCTGCTAACTGCAGACTGCCGACTGCTGACTCCTGACTGCTGACTGACGACTGACTGACCAATAGGACACTCTACAACGTCTTTCTGGAAGTCATATGCATGCACAAATATTAAGGTTGAAGTGTTTTAAACTGACCGTCGATTTGATGGTAATCAAATGAGATACAGTTAGAAACACCTCAGTCTTAATTAACATTAATTTGGTTATGTCACATTTCGGCAGATATAACGAAGTCAGTGAGGAGGGTGTGACTGCACAGAGATTGACCATAATGGAAAATCCGATGATTCTATGTCAAAGAACAAGACAGGGAAGGCAACTTGGTATGTGTAAATAACATTGGGATGGAAACCAGCTTGCATTTTTATACAATTTTTTATACCCCAATTTCAGTTTCACACTCTAAAACTCAAATACAATGTTTTTTTCAATCTTTTCAAAACCTGTTTTCAACTTGCCGTTTTTATCAACTCTATGAACAAGCTGTTCTAAAAACTGCCACTAAGTTGAAATAGAATAATTGTTAAATTTGAGATTAACGGTGTGATGATACATTAAGTATCAGTGTCCAGTCATCTGGAGTTATCTCCATTTACGTTGATGTAACAATCCTACCAATGATTATTCATTTTAATGATATTAACAACAGCATTGCATTGGAATTTCTAAAACCAAAGACTTGGTATCTTTATATCTTTATCTTATAAATCTGTCTGATTTTCAAGAGAATCTATAAAACACAGTTTTTACCATATTTCTAGCATTTATCTAATATGTGATTCAATTTAATTACCTTTTGATTACAAATGTGGTTTGAATTGAGTTGTCGTTGAATGCTGTTCCCCATTCCTACTTAAATATCTGAATATAAAAGACAATTCACTGATCCCAAGCTCAAATTTCTCGACTACAAGAGTGCTTTATGGTTTACAATGGTCCACCCAGTATCTTGCTTGTGTGCTCTGATATTGCTCATTTTAGTGTTACGCTTTAAAGAAACTTTGTCAAGAGGAATTATTTTTTTTATTCACCGACACCTGTCGTTGATTGATGTGTGTATAATTTTTATTATTTTATATGTTTAAAAAATGGATAAATTTTCTTATACATTGTTTTTACTGGCTCTAAAATTATAGTTTACCAATACTAGTGATGATTTCTAGGGATGGATTGGGAAAGTATTTTGAGAATAATAGAGTGTATTGGAAAGCAGATTTGCTTTGAACGTTTCCTAGTTGTCACTCACAATGTTACACCCGTTCATATAGTTCTTGTACTAGTAAAGTCTTGAAAACATTTAACGGCATATTTTGTGTTGTTTTTAATTTTTGTTTACAAGTTGCTTAAATGTTTTCAATCAAGAGGATTGTCCAATAATGTAAGTTGAATTTGAAGTGATTTGTACATGAATCAAAACTCAATACATATGAGTTGTTTACGCAATAATGATTGTTCCCAAAACTTCATTCAATAACTCTTATAAAACTTTCTAAGGTATCACCCCTGTTTTGGATATAACATTTTCTTCTGGAACTCGCACCACATACATTGTGTAGTGTAACGTTGTTGTATCGATACTAAACCATACTATCTTCCTACATAGACAAGTACATATATCTAGTTATCCAGGAGTGACGAAATAATATACCTTTTCAATGTTCAAAGTAGTCATTTCAACATATGATCATACTATATCAATAAACTTAATGTGCTATCAGACCAAACCTACTGCATTGTGAATGGTACATTCTGCAGGGAATATTGTTTTGTAAAATGACACTAATTATTTATACATAGCACTCTAATTATTGACATTGCTTACGCAATGAAACTTGCAGCTTAAAATAAGCTTTCATCGTATGAATAACAAAGTACTATGTATCTATGAATTGCATTATTCGCCTTATTATGCATAATCTGCACAATATACTCCGAGCAATAAAGAAAAGTATTATTCAGTGTTGCCGTGTGCTATGTCTGTTTCCTATTTGATGTGAAATTTTAAAACGGTTGTTTTAGATGTTTGTAGCTGTGTAAAATTTGTAATATTTAGGTTATTTTATAGATCATTTCACATTATTAAAATGACTGCTTCTTCCTGAAATAAACACGGATTGATTAGTTTCGCTTAAGTTTGTCAGACTGAAATATGTGACAAAATTTCATGTGGTACAAATGTTTTTAAAATGTGTTGTTCAGATAAAACCAAGATTCAATTTAATTAAATAAACATGGCCTGTTTTATGAAGCTTTTCGTATCTACCACATTTTCGATTACGTCTGATAAAATAATGTGCGATTTAAATGTTTATTAAAATCTTTTGATAATACCTAGTCTAAGTGAAATCTAGTTTTTTGAGATATTTACGTAAATGGAATAATATTTTTTTGTTAGCGAAAATATTTGTATTTTTCTACCCTAAATGTGCAGTATTAATCTATTCAATATAAATATACCATTTCTATCCAGGGAGTGCTTCAAATGTCTGTTTTATATCTAATTGCAATTTTTATTTTTTGAAACCGGTTTAGTTTAAATGTATTTTTTATAATTTTTTGTGTATTTTTATTCAATTTAGTTTTAATTTACAGTTTAAAACCAAAGTTATATATCCTCTTCACCAGTAATGACACATTATGCCTTTTTTATGTCAAGTAACAATTTACTTTGCTTAACTGAATTGAACGTGTATTTTCCTTTTCGCAAGTGTTTTGATATGAACTCACCCGAAGAGTGCTTTGAAATACGTAACTGATCAATTGTTGTGAATTTCCTTTTGAGTCTGAAAAATCCTGTACTAAAATATCTTGGGTGAATAATTATTAACGAGGATAGAGTATATTTCACTACTTTATAAATTCCCCGGTGCCCACAAACATTAAATAACCCGCTAATACCTATACCCCTTTGACTTTGTGTATTTAAGCTAAGTCAAGAAATATATTATTAAATATAGATTTATTATTATTGGCTTTCTTCCGACAGCCCAACAGATATTTTTCAATACTTTTAAGAAATCCTCCGCAGTTGCGCATTAACTGTTACTTTAGCAATATTTTATTAAATTTGTATTTTTAATTATTGTAGGAGTACTTAATAAAGAATTTAAAAAATATGTATATTTTTATTAATAATAATAATAATAATAATTGGATTACTAATATAATGCTGTTTTCATGGGAAAATCACCTCAAGGGCGTAGGGGTAGGGGTAGGGGTAGGTATATAAGTATGATTTGATTTGATGAGAGCGTTTTCTTAAATATAACATCTTTAGCCGTGTGATCCATCGGCGGCATCCCGAGTATCAATATCAATTTTCTTTTTTGAGGATGGTCTGCAAAATCTGATTTTTTTAATGTTTAACCTTATCTACGCTGAAGTCTCACATCTAATTATGTTCCATGAAGTTTCACTAAAACACATACATTGTGTCAAACGTGTTGTGCGGTGGGATAGATTGTGTCAAAGGCCAGCTTTGGAAAGGTTAAAATAATTTAAAAAAAATCTAAATGTGCATTGTTATTACTATTTCATTAATATGGGGTGGGGCCTTGTAAGATTTTCCTTACTATGTAAAATGCAAGCGCGTAAACAAAAACCTAGAAGTTGGTGTTTTATGAATTAACCCACCCTCAGATGGTCCGGTAGGGAACGAATATTTTACTCGCTACCGTAGACACTTCAGAAAAGTCCCACAAAGGACTGCGCTGCAAACAGTTATCTTACTTTAGCAAACTTTATTTTTCTGCGCGGTGTCCGCAGCGGCACTTGAAATGTTCTCTCTTCTCTGGACTGTCAGAGGGTGGGTTAATTAGTAAACAATCTGAATAAACAAACTGTAGTGTCACAAAGATTTGAAGTTTAGTGTAATGTTTGGTCAATGGGGTAAAGAGTTTGTGAAAGTTTTTAGGTTGGTTCGAGGATAGTGTAATGTGCTGTACAAAAAATGGTGTAAAAGCGTAATTTGAAAAAACTTAACAAGGTAGAAATAATCAAATGTTTTGAGGTTGGTTGGAGGTTAGTCGGTTAGTGTAATGTGGACATTGTGTAATAATAGTGCAATTTTAGGCAGTCAAACAGTAGAGAAAGACAGGTAAATTAGTTTCAGAATAGCTGGTGGTTTTTATTCTAAAGAAACGTGAATGTGTATTTTCTCCTCTGGACAACAGGTGCAAAATTAAAATTCACCGAGCAACTTATTACAGTTTAAATGCACTTTTCATAAGTTTTCACTGATTGTAATGGGGTGAATGGGTTAGAATAATGATTTCCCCAAAAGTTTAGGGCAAATAGCCGTTACTCTGCAGGGCGCGCCTGTTCCATCTTGAATTTTCATCGGCATAACGATGACGCTGCATAGACTGCCTGTAAAATAGTAATAGTTTCAAGTTAGACCTAAATGCAGACAAGTTTGTTTATTTTTTGTGGTAAATATTTCCAGTTGGGACTCTTTTATATTCATAAAAATAAATAGAAAATATTTGCATATGCGGGAAATACAAAATAATGCACTTCATTTTTCACTTTATAGAAAAACACGTAAATATTGAAGAAGAATTGACGCCATTTTTAATGTTAGTATGAAATTACATATGTCAAAAATGCAAACTGCATAAAATGGATATTTAAAACATAGGTTGTTAGGTTCTTAGTTTGGGTATTTCAAGAAAGAAAAACCCGAACTAAGAACCTAGACCTAGACCTAGAACCTAGAACTGATTCTTTTATTTCCGCATATGCAAATATTTTTTATTATTTTTATGAACTTGAAAGTACTTTTCTTTTTTTAAAATGACAAGTGTTTCAACCGAGTCCTAACTTGAAATATTTACCAATAAATAATATGTAGGTGTAGGTGTACCTACATAATAAATTGTTTGAATAAGGCACTCCAGTCCATTTTATTAATTTATTTTTTTATTAATGTTGACATCCTAACTTAATTTTCTGTTTGTTTAATTTTTTTTTAAAGTTCTTTTTCATGGTTAAAATAATTGTTAAAGTTTCAATTTTTTAAAGCCCACCAAAACGCACGAAATCTATGGCTTGTTGGGTGTGACGTCACACGGCCAGTTGGATTAGCGGTTCAATAGGCAGTAATCGATATTGTATGGATTTCATACAAAAATTTGAGAACTTTATACTCAAATTTAACTGCTTTTGATTTAAGGAAATATTGTAGAATATCAGCGTCTCGTTACTATTGTAGGTGCATCGTACCAGAGTGCAAAAATACATTCATATCCGCAACTGATTAACAATTTATCAGCGTTCAAAGAAAGTCCATATCCAACTTTTTTAAAACCTAAACTGGAAGGCTAGGGCATATGTTGGTAACAGAAATGCGTATTATGATACCGCCGCATATCTGATATATCGATACCGGATCCACAGATATTAGCGTTCTGACCGTTCCGAGATATTAAACGATATTTTTATATTCATATCTATTGAATAATGATTTGGTACGTGATAATAATAATAATAATATTTTGATGATTTTTATAGCGCCATTTTGGCGAAAATCACATAAAGGACGCTGTATAAATGTTTTTTTCCCAATGCTTTTTTTTTTCATTATTGAAATTTAGTACAAAATAATTCATTGCAATATTATACTTCTCTTTTAAGCAATGCCTGTGTAGAGAAGCGGAGTGGACATATTGCGTTCAGATGGTTATATATTTACACAGTAATGTTTCCTAAAGTGTCACAAGATGCTTAAAATAATAATAATAAAATGGTTTACATGATTATATTACAGAGTTGGTGGTTTAATTAATAGAAAAAATGGAGTGCGTGGCGACAAATTTTGTTTTAGAAGTTAAAATCATAATATAATACACGTACTGTACAATGTGACGTAGGATATTTAACATATAGCATAACGGTACTAGTGGTATATTATGTTGTCTATCTTATCACTAACTATAGACAGTCTATCATGTCGATAATAAGTACTGGCGTTACTGACCGTGCTCGATTCATTCGATATTCATTGTTATCTAATATTAATAAATCTTTGGTATTGCCGATATTTCTTTAAAAATTATTCCTTCGGTGTTAACAATGAGAAAAACTAAAAATAGCTAGAAAATTTCAAATTGTATGCAAATTGTGTCTACTTCAAAAAGTATTAAATGATTTATCCCGAAAAATAAGTCATTCGGGATTCAAAATCGACAAAAACGGAAGAAAGTTGGAAATTTTTTTTAATATTTAATTTTGACTACAAATCCGGAGGTTGTGGTTTCAAATCCCAGCGTATGCATATAAATTTGATTTAATTAGTCTGCATCGTTTTACAATTAATTCATTAAAAATAATATATATATATATAGTATATTTATGGTGCGTTCCAATGTGAAAGATGCTTGAAATGGCTTTAGCCATATTTAGTGCTTAGATCTGAATAGCCCGGTATTTCCCCACCTTCCTCTTCCCCATCGGCTTCCCCTCCCCATACCTTTTACCCTTACAATATACCCCAATAAGGGATGTCATAGTCCCATTGGCTTCGGACAGTTGGGACTCTTGTGCGGTATTCGCATAAAAAAAATAGGAGTGTCAGGAGAATTCATAATGTGAAAGTAAATGGCAGGAGAATTAATCAATCAATGCAAAAATGACATGAAAAAACCCTTAACAACACCCAGGATGAATAACATAATACTGATAGACTAATATATCAATATTAGGTAATATCACAAAATAACAGGTGTGATACAAAACTATTCCATCCTCGAACTTTCTCAGCACGTGGCTAGAACTTTTTGGATTCGATTTTAACCTTTAATGCTTTGAATTATGTATGAAAGGCAAATCAAAATCGCTTGCGTTAATAGCCTCCATCAGTTTTTTGCGCATGCGCAGCACCTGCGGACTTAACTAACAGTGACAGCAGTAGACAGGATTTGAATAAATTGAATAGGTTTAAAAAATTGACGTAACGGCTGGAAATAAAAATAAATATATTATGCATTGTAAGAAATAACAGGTTTGAGGTATCATTAGAAATCCTCCGCTTCCAGAATAACTGAATAAATAATCACCAAAGTGCCAATGACATTGTGTTGTGTATTACATTATTATGTAGACAAATTCGTTAAAATTGGTATGAATTTTCAAGCAAAAACACTCCAGTAGTCGCAATAAACAAACATACATAATGATTTTATGGGCAAAATGAACACTGTAAACAGCGAAATTATAAGCCGTAAGCAATATTAAGAGCGTAAAAAAACTTATCTAGTTATAGTTGGGCTCAAAAATGGCACGTGTGATGTCAGAAGCAGTGGTGCCAACAGAACATAGTGTTTTGGTGGTACAGCTTTTAGTTCACTTTTATATAACGATTTATAAAATCTACGTATAATTATACGTACTACGTACAATAAAAGTTATTTATTCAGAATCGTCGTTTGCTGATCTATACGAATATATATTTTTTCATTGGAGTTACTTATTGCACTTGGAACATCTGACGTCAAGTGCGCATTCTGTTTTTGGATTAGTATGGAAATTTTTATTTTTCGATTTTGTTTTGTATTTTAAATATGTATTATTTTTAGTTTTAGCGAAATTTAGATTTAATTTGGGTGACTTTAAGCTCTATAATTATTATTAATTGATAAACTAAAGTTCTTTAAAACTTAAGACAAGATTTTTGTGCATAGTGCAAAGGGTAACAATTATTATTTTTATAAACAATAATTATTAATCTAAAAACACTCATCCAAATTGAAAAAACCTTCCGAGCAAAGATAAATGTCGCCGGCAGGACTCGAACCCGCACCCTTCTAATGTCCGGTCAGATGCTCTACCGTTGAGCTACGTCGGCTTATCGCAAACCCGCTAAGTTAATCAATATATACTAGTGTTCCATTCAATAATTACTGTTTTTATTATATTTTCACCTGTAAACAACTAACTTTATTAGTATGAGAGAGGCTTGTAACGGCTAAATCCCTCAAATAGATGGCGTCGAGACAAATTATGTCTACATTTTATTGGTGAAAATTGTTTTGACTTGTCAAATATTTATTAATTGATAAACTAAAGTTCTTTAAAACTTAAGACAAGATTTTTGTGCATAGTGCAAAGGGTAACAATTATTATTTTTATAAACAATAATTATTAATCTAAAACACTCATCCAAATTGAAAAAACCTTTACATTTATCTTTGCTCGGAAGGTTTTTTCAATTTGGATGAGTGTTTTAGATTAAAGAATTTAAGAAAAAAAACGAAATACACTGGTATTTAAGTTTGAACGAGATTATTCATTAAAAAAAAAAATTGTACTGGGGTTCCTTAATGGAATAAACTTTTATATTGTTAGTTTCTCTTGTGATCATCTTCAAAAATAAGTTTTTCATTCTATACTGTTCTGTAATTGAATTAAAGTCAAACCAATATTGACACAACAATAACAATGCTTTAATATTTTTAACCAGTTCAGATTACATGGTAAAGTAATATGGCCAACTTACTTGGTAGCTCCTTATCGATATTGAGATTCTCCAGGGTGAATATGTTGTTTCTAGCAAGGATGATGTGCACCAACCCTTTCAGCTCCTGCCCCGCGTCCACCGAGGCGGTATCCACCCCAACTCCCACCAGGTTCTTGCTTTCCACCAGCCAGTTGGCTACGTCCACACTGATGCCTGTCAAACAGTTTTATTTTCAAATATCACTTCACTCTGCCAATTCTTCAACATCGTTTTTTAATCAGTCGATACAATCAACATAGAAAAAGCCATTAAAACTAATGTTTTATTTTGATTGGTGGTTTCTAACCAAGACGATACTGAGAGTATTTTATTCTCAGATATCCATTAGACACAAACCATAGGAAAAACAATTTCAAGAAACTGTTGTCTTTTTTCTAAAAGTATCTTCCCTATGGAGCGAGTCAGAAATCTGCAATGTCCTCTTAATGTTAATTCTCTACGTGAAGTAACCTACATATTTGTATAATTGGTTTTGAAACGGTGACCTCTGGGTCTAAAGCAAAGGAGCTTAACATTCTTCCAAGGAGGTTTATGACTATCCTTATTACCTGCGAATCATCTCCATTTGGCTGGCCGCGGCCCGGAGCATTTGAGTTACCGGCGTGCCTACTTCATTAGCTCCTTGAGTTTTTTAACATTAAAAAAGTCAATTTACACGAACATTGATTATGGTAAAAGAAATGAAAGGATACACCATTGCTTTTTCTTGTAGGGATTTTGCAGTTATCATTGCAGATCCATTTGGCCGCATGTTGTTGCCTGTATTTCGAACGCTAATAATAATATTTAATAACAATAATATTATCCTTAACTAATATATTATTAGCGCCATTCAACAGTTTCATCACAGCAACTTTTGAAGATGAGAACAGCAAACATGCAAATATAAGTAATAAATTCATCACTTTTGCCACATATCCTTTATTAAATACCATGTTTTTACCTGGGAATTTGAGATTATATAGATTGGGGTGAGCAGCTCCCAGGTACTTGGTGATGTTGTTGTAGTACTGGCTCCAGCCGAATCTGAAGATGACTGTGTAGTTTCTCCTGGTGTCCAGGTGGAAGAGGTTGTCAATGTGCGACCTCTGAAGCAGGAACTCTTCATTTCCCCTCACCAACTTGCTTAGGTCGACGATTATCACTGAAATTGAGATACTAGTATTAGTTAAGAAGCCTATTATTAATGAAAGAAATTATTAAAACACACATTAGCACCCAAATTTCTGTAAAAGTATTGCGCAATCTAAGATTCAATCGAAGTTCTAGGCCAGAAGTTTTTTAAATTTTTTTTTTTATTAATTTTTATATAATTTTGACATTTTAAGGTAAAGTATAAATACGAGGTGTGTTCAAAAGAAAAGGTGAATTTTGAATTTTCGCAGGCCGTGTACATTCGATTATCGAATTTTTTTTTGTTATGTTGGTACACATATGTTTATCATATGTTAGCATTACCAACCATTTTGGATTAGTGGTTTGTTTTTGACAACTGGAAAGGTTAGTCACGTTTTTGTGTGTTCTTCGATTTTTTACTTTTGAAAAAATGGATCAAAGAATATGTATTAAATTTTGCATTAAAAATGGAATAAAGTGCTCCAACGCACTTAAAATGTTGACTGTGACATTCGGCGAGTCTACTTTGTCTCAAAAAAGTGTTTATAAGTGGTACAAGCGCTCTACAGAAGGCCGAGAAGATGTTAATGACGATGAGCGTCCTGGAGTTGCAACCACGTCAACAAACGACGAAAACATCAAAACAGTGAAGAAAATCGTTCTGTAAAATCGTTGAATCACTATTAGGGAAGTTGCAGAGGATGTTGGCATATCAATCGGCTCGTGCCATGCAATTTTCTAGGATGTTTTGGGCATGAAACGTGTGGCACCGAAGTTTGTTCCGAAATTGCTAAATTTTGAGCAAAAGCAACGTCGCATTAGTATCGCTCAGGAGTTGTTGAATGACTTCAACGACGAACCAGATTTTCTCAAAAGGGTCACAACTGGTTATGAAATGTGGGTATATGGTTATGACGTCGAAACCAAGGCCCAATCATCCCAATGGAAGCGGCCAGAAAAGCCAAGACGGAAAAAAGCACGCCAAGTTCGATCAAATGTAAAGGTTTTGCTCACTGTTTTCTTCGATTACAATGGCGTGATGCATCATGAGTTCTTGTCAACAGGTCGTACGGTTAATAAGGAATACTAAAAGGAAGTTATGCAACATTTGCGTGAAGCAATACGGCTTAAACGATCGGCATTGTGGAAAAACAAATCATGGATTTTGCATCACGATAATGCACCAGCTCACACATCAATGCTTGTTCGTGATTATTTGACCAAAAACAACACCGCAATCATGCCTCAACCACCATATTCACCAGATTTGCGACTTTTTCCTATTCCCGAAACTGAAGAGACCAATGAAAGGAAAGCGTTTTGCCACAATTGATGAGATAAAGTCAGAATCGAAGAACAAGCTGATGGCCATACCGAAAAGCGCATTCTAGAAGTGCTTCAAGGATTGAAAGAAGCGCTGGCATAAGTGCATTATATCTGAGGGGAATTACTTTGAAGGGGAGCAAATGGATATTGATGAATAAATAAATACTTTTCGAAAAAATTCACCTTTTCTTTTGAACACACCTCGTATAAAAAAAAAAAACACATGTATCACAGAATTTTTTTCATAGTTTCTCACTAGGAGGTCCTGCGCTGAGGCGAACTAGGTTTTGATTAAGGGGGTTTCAGTGACTTCTATATTTCAACTTCAAGATTGGGGTAGGGTATTTCCATTTATTTCTATGACATTGTTTTAAGAACACTAGTCAATTCTTCTTCTGTTAATTCCTTAAGCCAAGTTTTACTGGACTTATTCATTGAATTACTTTGTTTGATACTAAGCGGGAGTTTGTTATATAATTTTACAGCTAAAAATTCAAAGCTTCTTTGTCCAAAAGTAGTATTACACTTAGGTACATTTAGCTTGTCTGGTTGCTTTGCTCTGGTATTATGATTATGAGGAGTGATAGTAATTTTGTCCTTTTTGAGACGATGAACTAGACCATTTTTTGTATACTTGGAATGTAAAAAGCTTAAAAGTTTCCACTGTTGATGTCCTTATGGGGCCTTTAAAATGGTCTTTATCATGCATTTCTGAGTTGTATTTAGTGGTTTTATGTAATTTGATGCAGCTGAGCTCCATCCCAAAATTCCATATTCCAAATGAGAGTGGCATAAACCATAATATACTCTATTTAGATCCTTGGTTGACAAGATATTTTGTAATTTTTTGAAGAAGTAGATGAGTTTTATTATTTTTTGAAGTTCCGTTAATGCATAAATCCCAGTGGAGATTATCGTCAATTAAGGTCCCAAGATATTTAATGTTTTTAGCTTTGGTTATATGCGGGCAAGTGCAATGAGGTAAATTGTTCCTTACCTTATTTGTCTCACTGCCCACTTTTGGACTATATCTTTGAAAAATAGTAATACTTACTATTTCTACATTCCGTGCAGTTAAATACATCAACCACCTCTGCGAACACATTACCAACTGCATGCAATCTGGTATCTAAAATACTCATCTCTGATATTGTTGTTGCAAATAGATTTTTGGATCGAGTAGTTCTCATTGGTGTAAAGCATTGTCAGCTGATCGCAGTTCTATCAAAAGCTAAAAAGGGCAAAGATTCTGCCATATTTTTGCATGTGTTTGTAATTCCTTGTCGAGAATAAAAAAGTGATGTGTAAAAATCTACACACAATTTCTATAGTGCATTCCTTCACTCGCAAACATTTTCATAGTGCTATCCAGTTCTCTAATAGATAAGTTAATAAATATATTTTGGGGCCGCTTCCACGTGTGCAGCAGAATCGCGGTATGTCCCATTCTTAGATACGTACAGGCTACGATGATATAAGTGTGTATTTCGACTAGGTTATTCATTAACATTTTCATATATTGAATAAAACATATGTGCTTTTGCTTAAGTAATTACAGAATACATATTAGTGATATAACAATGAAATAGGTATAGGCGGGAAGCTATTTTTTATCAGTATTAAAATAAATAAAGGTAAAATTCAACAATTTCGCCTCACTGTTAATACAAATAGGTTTTAAAAATAAACTTCTTTTCAGATTACCAAAAATTAGAAAAAAATATTGGCATATGCGAAAATGGTAAATAATGCGTACAAATTTATGTAAACCTTTGTAAAGTTTGAAGTTTTTGTATGGAATTTTTAGGTTAGTTTTTCGTTTTTTCTCTGTGAACCCAAACTAAGAACCCAATAACCTATTTTATACGTGATTAATACACTGTATTATATTTAAAATAGGTTATTAGGTTCTTAATTTGGGTATAAAGAAAAAAAATAAAATTTAGAGGCGGAATTGTTGAATTTTACCTAAATAAAATAATATCTATTGTTTACAAGAAACTTATGCAAACAGATTGTATGAAAAAGATCTGTTTCGTATCACTTTAAGAGGAACGCATGCGCTCGCCTTATCTGCAAATCTGTAATACGTTTGAGAGTCCTGCATCTCGTTCTAACATTGTAGGGTGCTGAAGCTAGCGGGGCGTAGTAGGAGGTGTGTTCGGACTATTGTAGCAGTGTTAATATTATTCGCCATCACAAGCCAGCACAAAAATGGGTAAACAGGCGAGTATAACAGAAATGGGGCATTTAGTTTCATGCGTAAATATTTGCACAAAGCCGACGAAAGGCCTTTTTTGTTGAGTTCGTTAGTATTTGCAGACACATGTAGGACACACCTGGACAGTTCCAACCTGACGCAAAAGTTTATCCAAATTTCTTTTCAGCAATATGTTCGTGTTTATAACTCTGTTCCGTTATTAGAAATAATTATATTGAACTGTTTGCAGTGTTTTAGCTATGTTTAGTTTTATATGTTAGAACGGGGTTAAAATATGAAGTTTTAGCAATATATTAATTTGGCACATCATGGTTATAGATTGAAACAACCCGACCTAAGTTATTCATTATTCATTATATACCTCGGCAGAAACGGCACAAACAAACCGCAATTTAAAACAACACCAAGTGAATGACAGAAGAAGTCGGGGAAGCCCGAGGAAGACATGACACGATCAAGTGAATCACATACTCTAGTTGGGCCATGTGAAGAGTCAGAATAACGGAAGAATATATTTATATGACATGATGTATGATTTTTTTATGTGAATACCGCACAAGAGTCTTAACTGCTTCCAACTGTTTGAAGCCAGTGGGAATATGGTATCCCCAATTTGGATATGTTGTGAGGCTGAGGGTAGCGGGGAGGGAAAGGAGATGTGGAGGAGGAAGGTGGGGAAGTACCTAGTTAATCAGATCTGGTCACCAAACACGGCAAAGGCATTCCAAGCAAAGTTTTGATTCTGAATGGTGGTCTTTCACTAGGGCAATACTGAAAGTATCTACCACTCTGGAACGTGCTGCAAATATACTTTATTAGGTATATATTGTTTTAATTGAATAAATTGTGAAATAACACAAGTTAATTAAGTAAAATTTACTTGAAAAGGCTTAAGCCGTGTTTGGTGACCAGATCTGAATGGCCAGGTACTTCCCACCTCGCTCTACCCCATCTCCTTCCCTTCTCCACAACCGTCTGCCATATAAAATACCCTCATTGGGGATGCCATAGTCTCACTGGCTCCAGAAGGTTGGGAGCAGTTGGGACTCTTGTGCGGTACTCACATAAATGAAAGTTAGGTACTCTAATTGATAGAAACCTGAAGAGCATATCTGAACCTTTTTTTTTCATAATTAACAAATTTAATATTACGCGACTTAGCGGCAAGCACTTTGACTCCTAACCCAGTTGATTATGCCTATCAACCTAATCAAATGAAGTATTATATGAATATACATATTATTATCTACTATTATGGTAAAAACAAAACTATTAAGTTTAATTATCTGCCAATATTGAATAGTACAAAAAATAAATGATTTTTGGCAAACTTGTCGTAAAGAGAGTATTGTTGCATTAATAATAATAATACCTACTATTGCGCTGGCATATCACATAGCCGAGTAGCCGACTGATACACACTTGCTGTAGATGTATGTATGTATTTGTTTGGCCGGCGGCTCACCCCCGACCTACCTCCTACCCATATTCCGTTCCCGCTCGATTTGTGCGAAAGCGACGCAACTAAAAATTCTTGTGAGATTTACCTAGAATTTGTCACTTACTAAATTCGAATTTTGACGCAAATTAAACTGTTTTCAGGAGTCATTAAAATTTTATTGTATGCTTCATCATATTCCTGAGGCAGGATGAGGGACATTTTTTCAAAAATAGCATCCTTTTAGTCACAAATATTTGCCAAAGTTGCCTCCTAAAAATATTAATAAATTGTCATCTTTTGTGGCTTATACTTTCTAAATTAAAACAAAAATAAATTTAAAAAAAATGCTTCTCATACTTACTAGACATTTGCTATACCTTTTGATTAATAAAATATATCATTAAGTTTGGGTGGGTATTTGGCCTCAAATCCAAAATTAAGTTTTGTATGAAACAGGCCGCGCAGCCATTCCTCTTAACGGGGACCGTTCAAATGTCAAAAATTTTAGATGATGCTGATTGTCGATGTTGTGGTGATCAAACGCGATGGAGTTTCAAAACTTCAACTTTAGACGGGAAGATTTTTTAAATCGAGGTTAAATGAAAACTCTTGATTTTAAACTGCAAAAAAAAACTTACATGGGGTAATGAGATTCTCAAAGGGAATCTGTCCAACGGTCCAACCATCGGGGTTGAAGTGGTATGGGGCATCTAGATGGGTGCCGCCATGCTCCGCAGTGCAGAAGTCATTCACAGAATACCTGAAATTACAGAATTAAATAAACATTCATGCAATAGGTTATTACTATTTAATCAAACTCTATAATTGATTGCCTACAAATCTAAAACAACTACAGACTATAAATACAATATATGCCAATAAACGATCGGGTTGCCGCCATTAAAAAAAGATTAAATAAACCTCTTTCAAAACATGTAAAACCAAACCAAATATATCCCAACACATAAAATAATGTTCTTACTTAAGTACAGGCCTTTCCATTTCTTTCCATGTAACATAATTTTATTTTATCAAGTTTACTCAATAGCATCGGCTATTATAGCATTTATCTTCTCCTTCTATCTAATACGAGATATTAAAATCAACCTAATTAATACACATCAATACCTGTATCACATTTTACACTTACACACGTATACCTCAGCACAGGTTCTCCTAGTGAAGTGTTTACGAAACATATAATTTTAATTTCACAGTATCACCTTCTCAAACCTACCTTACATTTCACGTTATAAAAAAGCACTTTTAAAAACACCGATATTATACATTAAAAATATTTTGTAATGATACTGTATAATGTATAGATATAAAAAAATAAATAAATAAGTACTTACAAACTATAAAGTTCAATTATTTATATATTTGATTTTACGCCCATCTGGGCTTTTTCATGGATTGTAGAACATAATAGAAAGAGCTATCGACTATTACAAGTACATAGAGATTCTAAACCATAAAGTAATGAACAATCTTTTTCAAACGTTTAACAGTGACATAAAATAGAAAACCAAAACAATATTATAAGACAAATCGTTAACGCTACTTTATCCAAGCTGCAATATTACATATTGTAGGATTCATCACACTGTTCATATAGATGACGCTTTACTGTATAAATGGAGTCAGCAAATACATCAACAATACCTCCGAACCTGTTGACCAGATCATGCATCCCATTGTGTAATGAATGAGACTGATAGTTGATTGTGTAAGTATTATATAATTATAAACGCAATCATTAATTATTTTTTCATGTTACATCATAGAAAAATGAATAAGTTATCTCTTTAGTGTGTTACGTAATACCTACTTGATCCCCGCTTATTAAAAACAAAATATTCTCTGAATTTCTTCGTATAATATTTGTTTTATTTGAGTGATATGTAGGTAATCTCAGTATTGACCTTGTGAAAGGTCACCATTCAGATTTAAAGCGTTGCTTGAAATGGCTTTAGTACTGCTTAATGACTAGATCTGAAGAGCTATGTACTTTCTAACTTTCCTCTTCCCCGTCTTTTTCCCCTCTCCACTTCCTTCAATCTCACAAAATACCCTAATTGGGGATCCCATAGTCCCACTGGGTCTGGGCTGTTGGGTCTCTATTGCGGGAATTACATAAAAAGAAACAATGCTGGAGATTCTTTTATTGATTAAAATTATTATTATTTTTCTTAAATACTAACGCAACAAATTTATCATTTCAACCCAATATAAAATTAATTAATGCACAATGTCCGGAAACAAGTGGTACAAGCGGGAAATTGGTGAATTAACTTTTTTTTTTATATGAATACCCCACAAAGTCCCAAACTGCTCCCAACCATCTGGAGCCAGTGAGACTATGGCATTCCCAAGTGGGGAATGTTGTGAGGCTGAAGGTATTGGGGAGGAGAATGAGAAGGGGGAGAGGGAGGTGGGGAAAAGGGGAAATACCTGGCTATTCAGATCTGGTCACCAAACACGACTAAAAGCCATTTCTAGCAACGTTTTAATTCTGAATGGTGGTCTTTCACCAGGGCGATACTGAGAGTATTTTCCACTCTGGAACGTGCTCAAATATACCATATATTATTTTTAAATGAATTAATTGTGAAACAACACAAATTAATTAAATAAAAATTACACGCCGGGATTTGAACCCGCGACCTTCGGATTCGTAGTCGAGAGCCTTACCCCTCGACCATGGAGGCCGTCATATGAAGAACCCAAAAAAACACCAAAAAATTTATCTGAACATGTCGATTTTTTTAAATCTATTTTACCTTAACATATTGAAGTCGGATCTATGCTTCGACGCATTTTAAATGACAATAAACAGCTGACGGTAACTCTGTAACTGTTTTCTTTCAAATTTAACCTAAAAATCTCCAACTTCAGAATCAATTTAATCGAAAACGAAAGGTCAAATCAAAAAAAGTTGTACTTACCACAAAATCGACTCCAAATGTGATACAGATTCACCGGTTTCCCGGTTGTACCACCAGTTTCTGGATACTATGTATTTTTTTTTTTATGATAGTTTTCTTAAAGTAATCCATTAAAAGCGCTGTGAATAGACATGCTTGTAGTGGTATAAAACACGCGTCAAGGCACTCCACGCATGCGCCGGCAATGCCCAAGCTGAGTTATATGTCTTCACTGCTCTGACGCATGATTTGCAATTATGAGAGTAAACTGTCTCGCTCATGTCACCGTTTCGGCCAGCCAAGCTATCCTCGTAGTATGGGGAACATAAACGTTTTGTGCACATCGAAATATGCACATTTGGTTCGCTTGCACATGCGCGGGAATCTAGTACTACAGGATAGCTCAAATGAACTTGTGGGAATTATGATTTGGCGTACTTTCATATATCTGGCTGGGGCACCTATATTGTTGTAAGTTATGTGAAGCAGTGTAATGCATATATCCACGTATCACGGAACCGCCTCTGCTCGAAAGTACATACATGGTGATATATAGATTTAAAAGTCCTGCAGAGTAGGACGTGAATATATCAGGTTAGCGCTAGTATTGAATACTTACTCATTATTTACTGTGTACTGTGCTAAAATCGAACCCGTATCAAGTGAATCTGAAAATTTGTTTCGACTGACGATGTCAAAGCTCTCAACTGGCGAGCTCTGACGCCATGAAATTTATATAGCTTTAGCATAATTTTCATCGACGGTTAAGGAACTTTGAAGTATGCGCTTTCCTGTCTAAAAACAAGACAGGAAATGATTTTTTTTTTATTGGTAACTTTTTTATTGGTAATTGGTAACTTTTTTCCACTTATTTATTTTCGACCGGACCGGTTTCACCCTATCACGGGCATCCTCAGATTGGTACAATGAATACTAAATCTATGGTATATATAGCATGAATGTCGGGAGTGAGTTTCCTGCTTTCTAATATTGTTTTTATAATTTGAAATTTTTTTTATTGCTGACGGTACTGTTTATTATGTTTTTAAAAACTACTTTCGGGATGGTTTATTACCCTCTGGAAGACGGATTACATTGTGTCCGTCACAATGTAATCCATCACAATGTGTCACAATGTACACAATGTAATCCGTCTTCCAGAGGGTAATAAACCATGCCAAAAGTAGTTTTTAAAAACATAATAAACAGTACCGTCAGCAATAAAATTTCAAATTATAAAAACAATATTAGAAAGGAGGGAACTCACTCCCGACATCCATGCTATATATACCATAGATTTAGTATTCATTGTACCAATCTGAGGATGCCCGTGATAGGATGAAACCGGTCCGGTCGAAAATAAAGAAGTGGAAAAAAGTTACAAAGGTTTTTTAATAAAAAAAAAATCATTTTAATATGGAATTCCACCATGAATTGACAGTTTCAAAATTAGAAGACAGGAAATCATAATATTGTTAATTTTTTTGATACTGAAACAATGCGATACTGAGGTCAATCACAAGAAATTATAATATGTGTGTACATTACTTTAGGTACTGTCTGACATTTAAAAGTAGACAAAAATGAGTGCTCTGCGATTGTTTAAAATGTGTTAAATGTTATCATAGGAAAATTATTGTAATTTTAAAAAAGCGCAATGGCACAAGTATATAATTTTTACTTTAACCAAACGATGTTCAGAAATTAGTGGTACATTCCAAAAGAAGATGATTGTACATCCCATTCTAAGTCAATTTTATGGTGATGTTGTTTGTAGCGTTAAATACTTGGGACATATTATCACAGATGACCTGGAGGACATTGAGGATATGGAGAGACAAAGAAGAGCGATATCCGTTAGAGCAGGTATGCTGTCAAGGAGTTTTCTCCTTTGCAGTGCAAACGTCAAAAGAATACTATTCAACATTTTGTGCCAGTATGTCAGAATTGCGGGTGCATTACACTGCATCCCAATGGAAAAGATAAAAGTCACCTACGGTAATGCATATCACCAACTATTCCGTCTACCAAGATACAGAAATGTCCCCTTCATCAGTTTCACTATGGGACATCTGTGCTATGTACTGAACTAAGTGACCCAAGTGGCTGAATAACCTCAGCATCTCACTATGACCTCCACCAACTCTCATCCACCATTCGAAGAAGAAGTAGAAGAACTCGTCTCACTAGGTTTAGGCGATGTCTGTTCTGAGACAGACAACAAATAACAAGATTTGTATGACATTAAAATCTGCTTACAAATATATTTGTAAATAAATAAAAATACATACAAAGAAGCTAAATAAATTTTTTAAAGGTACATAAAATTACCAATAATTTTTTTTTTTTTTAAATACGCGAAAAATTGTACAAAAAAAAATGAAAATCTTATGAAAAGTAGAATACAAACAATAAAAAGCGAGGGCCAAAATGCAATTTCAGTAGTAAATTCGATAGGTACCTATATAAACCCACCTGGAATCAAGATGGTATATGTATATAGGTATAGATGAAAAAAATAAATTTTGGTAAAAAACGAGCAAAATTTTGTGTTAAATTTTTTTAACCTGAGAATGCAAGTAACTTGGTGAGCAAGTCCTTTTTTTGTTTATTAGCCATGTGTTGAAGTTTTTATTTAATAATTTTAGGTTGTTTTGAGTTATGTGTTGAGAGGTTTCTTTTAGACGTTGAATATATGAAAGGTGCGAGATCACACATATTGAAATTATCGGTTCAGTAAATAAAACAAAAAATCAATTAATCTTACCAAACTCCATCAGTATACATCCCCGCGAACTTTTTCGTAAATGTGAACCTTTTGCCACCAGGAAAATACACGGTTTTATTATCGTAGGGGTGAGAAAGGTCGTTAAATTGCAGACCTCCTGTAAAAAGGGCATCGTTCACGTCGACGTTTCCGTTCGCCAGGGAGAAGACGAGCGGGGAGACAAATACGAGGAGATTTATCGAAAAGAACAACACGGATGGGTGACCTCTCATCTTTGCGGCACGATGATTACTGCTGAACGCTGAACTCGATGACTTAGCCAAGTTGAGTGTTGATTGTTTGAAGCAGTGTAGATAGGTAATATTAAGAAATTATTATTTGTCAGCGGTGATAAACCATCGGTTTACTAAGCGATTTTTGTGGGATATTTTTTTATAAACATCCATTGTAAAAATGGTGAGAAAGGTACACATAGTGCACAGTAAAATAAACATTTCTGTGGCCAACTGGATACATGAAAGAACAAGTTCTTTACCAAATTATAGGAAAAAAGGCATTTTGATTAGAAATAAGATGCGTATTTGACGGTTCATTTTCCTTAGGGCAGGCACAGCTTTTCAGACTTTATAGGCTGCACGCCATTGCTAATTACATGGATTAACCTTCGCTAAGTATTGAATTGTCTATGGTCAGGTTGCGTCATGTTTAACTTTTATCGGTCCGAAGGCATATATTACACGCCAAGCGATTTCAGTTGCACATGTCCCACGGCTTGTCTCGTATACCAATTGCTGTACATACTTTAAACTCATTTTAATGTATGTTAAAACCCAAAACATTTTGATATGTTATTAATTTTTATATTTTCATATGAAGCGGTAACTTGGTGATGTGACATTATAATTTAAAAAATAAAACAATAACTTTGTTTACATCACTTTTATTTTACACTTTTGCCGACCGATAACAGACCACACATTCAATAAAAATACAGGCACTAGTTTACTGCATAAAAATGGAACAGGCATTCGACTAGATAACTTGGAAGCGTTAGAAATAAGAAATGCCAAAAACACTAATGGTAGACTCATAAATAATCAAATAAATTTAAATAAAAGTCCAATTCTTAAATTATTCCCAATAAACAAAGTACACACCCACCCTTGGCCCCCCACTCGCCTGTTTTTATCAATCTATAACACATGTGTATCTTAGTTCATAGTTTAGTTATATACTGCCCTGAAGAAGCTACGGTAGTAGCGAAACCCGGTCGGCAAAAGTATAAAATAAAAGTGATGTAAACAAAGTTATTGTTTTATTTTTTAAATTATTATTTTTTTGTTATATTAATAGTAAGTTTATGGATATATTAACCTCTGGTGTGCCAGTGTGGCTGATGGGCAAAGCAAAAATTGTGTCTGTTGAACTCCAGCGTGGCTGATGGGTAACGTAAAAACCTACTATTCTGGGGAAACTACTAATGATAGATATACACAATTTTAATAAATATGCTCGTATAAAAACATTATCTGGTAAGACGGGACAATTTACAAAATTATTATTTGGCAAAAAACAAGTTAGTTATTACGAAAATATATTCAGCCGGTGCATGACAGGCCATGAGCAGATTTATCTCCGGCACACGACAGCAGCTCGACATTCCAAAGGTTAATAGGAATTAGTCATTACAATTATTATTTCCCCATTGAATTACCAGAAATTGAGCGATATATTAAGTAACAGTTTTTTTTTCCTGTATTTTGTCAACATTTCAAAAATATTCCGAGTTTGCCCGTTTTTCACCACCCACCAAGTATACCAGTAGTGATTGAATGAATGAGTGACCATAATGTTATAAATATTTATTGAGTTGATTAGAGAACATTGTTTTAACAATGATTATCGTACAGCAAACTTGCATTTTTAAAAGTTAAATCATTTTCGATTTATTTTACATAATAGTTTTAAGTGTTATCTTTTTTCTGCAAATCGTTAATTTAAAATTTACCACCAACCAAAATGGCAAAAGGAAACATTTACAAATACAGTGAAATAATTTGACCTTTAGTGATACTGACAGTGATCTTAGTATGAATCATTTAAAAATCACAAAAATATTATACGTCATTTAATCTGCAACTATCGGTATATAAACATAAAAAGCGCATATCGGGTAACTAACTAACTAACCATCACGCCGTTTCTCCGCAGGGGTAGACAGAGAGGACGAACCGCCAAACAACTCGATCTTGGCATACACTCCTTGCTTCATTCACTTTCGTTCAGCGTCTCATACATTTTATTCTGTTATTCCGACTTCTGACATGGCCCGATTCAAGTATTTGATTCATTTGATAGTGCCATGTCTTCCTCGGACGTCCTCGGCTTCTTCTTCCATTCACATTCGCGTCGTATATTCTCCTTACACTTCTCTCTTCATTCATTCGCTCTACATGCCCAAACCATCTAAGAATCCCTTTCTTAATTTTGCTCACTACTCTTACATCAACCCTTCATTCTTAACGAATCTCAACATTTTTCACACGATCATACATGTTTTTACCACATATTCGTCTCAGAGATCTCATTTCTACAGCATTCAGTCTACTTTCATCCTTCTTCTGCCAATTCTGTGCCTCACTGCCATACATGAGGGTTGGTATCAGCACTCCATTGTGGACTGCTAGCGATAACAAAAAACGATTGGGTGTATATTGCACATGATTATACAATAAGAAATTGAGCGATTAAAGTAACAGTAGGTTTTTCCGTCGTTTGCTAATATTTTAAAAATCTTCCGAGTTCTTCAGTTTTTAACCACCTGTTCTTTTTTATAATATGAATACCCCACAAGAGTCCCAACTGCTTCCAACCATCTAGAGCCAGTGAGACTATGGCATCCACAATTGGGGAATGTTGTGAGGCTGAAGGTATTGGGAAGGGGAAGGAGAAGGGGGAGAGGAAGGTAGGGAAATACCTGGCTATTCAGATCTGGTCACCAAAAACGGCTAAAAGCCATTTCAAGCAATATTTTAATTCTGAATGGTGGTCTTTCACCGGAGCGATACTGAGAGTATCTTCCACTCTGGAACGTGCGCAAGTATACTACATATTATTTTCAAATTAATTAATTGTGGAACAGCACAAATTAATTAAATAAAATTTACTTACGGAACCCGCGACCTTCGGATTCGTAGTCGAGAGCCTTACCCCTTGGACATGGAGGCCGTCAGAAGCTTAAATATGAAGTTATACTTATTAATTGAGCTGATTAGAAAATATTGATTTAACAATATTAACTAACTAACAAACTAACTAACCATCCTGCCGTTTCTCCGCAGGGGTAGGCAAAGAGGACGGACCGTCAAACAACTCGATCTTGGCATACACTTCTTATTTCATTCACATTCATACATCGTCTCATACATTCTCTTCTATTATTCCGACTTCTGACATGGTCCGACTCAAGTATTTGATTCACTTGATCGTGCCAATTATTTTAATTATTTGTAATATTTGTTTATTTGAAAAATCTTCAATTACATTATTAATATTATTATTAATATTTACTTAATATTGAATGTGTGTTATTATATGCTTATTACTATTTACTGATCATTATTTACTTACTATTATTATTTAATTATTATTATGTGATCTTTATTATTTATTTACTATTATCTACTTATTAATATTTACAAATTTTTTGCTTATTGAAATTTACTGATTATTATTAAATTGTAAAGCCGCTCATCTCAACACAGGATTGTCCTATTGGGTGGGTGGCTAATGTTTTTGTTTTCATAATTAAATTTAAGGATAAATAAATAAATAAATTAAACTAAAATTATCATGTTGATTCAAAGAAAAGTTATTTGACATAAAAAATATTACTAGTTTATATAACAAACAAAAAATCATAACGTAAGAACCAATTCGTTGCAGATTCCATACATCCACGAATCGTATGGGTACAAGAAGAAACCACGTGACACACTAACATGGTGGTGCGCTAGGGAATTTCAAACTGCTGAGCAGGGAAATACTGTAGTTTTCACTTTGACGAGGTCTTTTAGTTTTGTGTCATCTATACAGAGAGAGTCGAGATATCGTAAGATGAATTTGAAATCACATATGATTGCTCATGGCAGCGACGGCTCTGAATACTGGATCACGCATAGATGCGCATGTTAGCCTGAGGGTTAACATAAATTAATGTATAGGCCCGAAATATAGAGATACAATAAAAATACATAACAATACAATACAAGTAAGAAAAAGTATACTTACTTCAGAATTTACATTCTAAGTATCGTATACCAAAGTTCAGCAGGACAGCTATCAGAACAGAGTTGGTACTTATAGTAAATTATATTTCAAATAGCATTTAAAAAAATATATATTTCAGAGTATCATTTCGAGATTTGTTCGAAGCATACACATGTCTTCTTTAGCCAATTGTAGATATTCAACTATTATTTTCCTTTTGTGGGATAGGAAGTTTTGCGGGAAATCGTCCAACACTTTCGCTTTTCCGGTCACTCGCCAGAAAGTGCGCGTTTTTATACTCTTAAGAATATTCCTACAGAAATTGTTAGACAGTGGACTCGCCCAAAGTGAGGGGTATCGGTAAAATTTGCCGACATAGCTTTCGACTGGCGTTCGGATTTGGTTTTGACATTAAGTGAACAGTAGAGTGAGTAAGTGATAGTGTTCCGAAGACAGTAAATTTAAATTATTCTGTTTTACCTTCGGCCATACTTATATTCCCCCTTTATCCCTTATTTCCACCATTTATCCCTTTTTTGCCCCTTTTTTTATTTTTTATGGGAAAATATCCCCGATCGTTTTTTTTAAATTTTTTTTTTATTAATTATTGTGTTTGGTTTGTTTTGTTTGGTTTGGTTTGGTTTTTTTTTTTATTTCATTTTATTTTATTATTATTATTATTTTTTTTTTTTCTCGACCATACGTCACTTGTGATGATCTCCCAAGCTACAAATGGATTCAGAGGATGAAGACACGAACTACCTGACCCAGGATGAAATTCTGGATAGGCTGTTGGCCAAAGAAGACCACAACGCATTAATCAAGAGACTGCAAGCGGAGCGCGCTCACAGGGAGTCAACCACGAGATCCTTTGCGTGCATGGAAAGGATGAAGAGGCAGAGGGATCAACCTGGCCTCCCCGGACAACCTACTAATCATATTTGTAT